>OU015497.1:150404705-150567205 GCA_907164885.2 Dolomedes plantarius
TTTTCAAATAGGTGCAGTGGTTCTGAAAATTACCCTCCACGTACAAAATCGCTCTCTCTTTATATATAAGTATAGATATAGATAGATTATAGAAGTATAGATACACATTGGTATCTCAAAATTAGAGTAAGAGATGAAATAAAAATACAAAAATAAAAAAAGGATTTTAAGTAAAGAATGTTTTTACAATTATTTTAAGCACCTAAAATAATATTCAAATTAATATTACGTTACTTAATAATTGTGTGCATGGCCGCCATCTTGGATTTTTTTGCGCCAACTTGGCGATTTTACCGTGTTTTGAGGAGTGGAAAAATTCTCGCCAATGTGTTTTAAGCGGTGTTTTCAAAACGCTGGACTTTGAATTTTTTTAGCTTTTTTAATAAAAACCACCTGTTTAAACCACTTTTTTGAAAAAATCATTCTCAAATATTGGAAATTTTGGGTTTTTCTTTTAGCTTTTTTAATAAAAACGACCTTTTTAAATTGTGAAACTTAGAAATATTTTTGAAAAATCATTTAATCGTTGGACTGAGATTTTTTTTTGTCATTTTTAATTAAAAACTACCTTTTCAAATTATGATCCATATGAAAAATTTGGTCAAATGAATTTTACTTACAGATAAAATTTCAATGCCATCTATTCAGTTTGCCCTAAATCTTTGACTAATAGCAATGAATCACCAAAATATTATGCCAATATATTGTTAATTAGAAAAAAAATACAGCATTTTCGTACCACCTAAATAACTTGCAATTTAAAAATTATCTAAAATTCTGCTTTGAAAAATGTAAAATAATTATGAACCCATAAATTTATGGTGAGTAACCATTGACCTTAACCAAATATTTGGTGCATACAATAAAATCGGGACAAGGATTATTTGACCATTTATCCTGCTGTGTTGGAAATAAGAAAAAAAAAACTTTTCCTAAACCAATAACTTAACCTTAACTAACTTTTTAACTTAGGTTCCTGGGGAGAGAGAAGTTGAACTTCAGTTATTTAAATTTATTTGTAATCCACTACAACTTGGAATTATAAAATATTTTAAAATATATTGTATTTAAAATGAATACTGTATTTTACATTTTACGAAAAAATGATGGCAGATAATTTTTACTTCAAATAAATGAAATGGTGTATCATTATAGTATACTAATTGACAATCGATAAACAAAATTAAAAGCAACTTAAATTTAATAAGTTAACGAAAAACTGATAATGGATTAAAAAATTTTCAACAAAAAGACTCTTAGTTTTAAAAATAATTTACTCTTTTGAGTATAGTCAATTTGACTCAGATTTCCAGGTCAAGGCCAAGATCTGACCTAAAATTATTATACTGTAATTAAAAGATCACATCAGAAATAACTGTTTGATCTTAAAATTAGAGAATTTGACATTGGGTTATTTTTACCAGAACGCAATAATTATCGCCATGCGAAATGCGCCAAACCCTGGCGGAAAAATCCCAGATGGCGGCCGTGCACACAAATCTAGAGTATCCCCTCTAACTTTATTTCTACTGATCAGATATGCATAATATATAGCCTATGTCCATCTGGAATAATGTACCTTTCAAACAGTGAAAGAATTTTTCAAATAGGTGCAGTGGTTCCGGAGATTACCCTCCACGTACAAAATCCGCTCTCTCTTTATATATTAGTATAGATTTTAAAATATATTGTATTTAAAATGAATACTGTATTTTACATTTTACGAAAAAATGATGGCAGATAATTTTTACTTCAAATAAATGAAATGGTGTATCATTATAGTATACTAATTAACAATCGATAAACAAAATTAAAAGCAACTTAAATTTAATAAGTTAACGAAAAACTGATGATGGATTAAAAAATTTTCAACAAAAAGACTCTTAGTTTTAAAAATAATTTACTCTTTTGAGTATAGTCAATTTGACTCAGATTTCCAGGTCAAGGCCAAGATCTGACCTAAAATTATTATACTGTAATTAAAAGATCACATCAGAAATAACTGTTTGATCTTAAAATTAGAGAATTTGACATTGGGTTATTTTTACCAGAACGCAATAATTATCGCCATGCGAAATGCGCCAAACCCTGGCGGAAAAAATCCCAGATGGCGGCCGTGCACACAAATCTAGAGTATCCCCTCTAACTTTATTTCTACTGATCAGATATGCATAATATATAGCCTATGTCCATCTGGAATAATGTACCTTTCAAACAGTGAAAGAATTTTTCAAATAGGTGCAGTGGTTCCGGAGATTACCCTCCACGTACAAAATCCGCTCTCTCTTTATATATTAGTACTAGCTGAAAACCCGCGCTTCGCTACGGAGTACATTCAAATTAAATACAACGGTCAACGTATGCAATTTATGCCAAAAAATAAATATATATATTTATAATAAATGCGAAGATCAATGTATACAGTTGATGTAAAATATATATCTATCTATGTATATATATTTATAAAAAAATCGTAAGGGATATGCATTTTTTTTGGATAATATCCAATCGTCTGCTGCATTAGAAAGAGAAAAAAATATTTTTGTCTATTTAGTTGTTACGCACGTGACGATAAATTTATTGAAAGTACCAGAAAAAGAAATCACGTGATCGGCATTTAATAAATTAAATTCTAAAAATTAATCTTTAAAAATTCACGAAAAATCAGAAAATGGAGGTAAAAATTCGAAAAAAATTTCATTTTGAAGGATTTTTCATGATCTTTCTCGTGATATAAATTTTATAACCCTCAATGTATTATTTTAAATGCAAACGTAAAAAAAAGTTTAAAAAACAGCTTAAAAATTTAATTTTAAAAAATCTAAGAAGAATTTTTGAAAAATCTTTCTCAATGCACACCTGCACTATTAGAAGAATCGCCATGCAAAATTTCAGCCCTTTAGGTCCAGCGGTTTGGTCTGTGCGTTGTATGTCAGTCAGTCAGTGAATGAATGAGTCAGTTACGGAACTGTTTTATATATATAGATAGATATAGATTAAACGTTTGTCACTTGGAGAAACGTTTAATTGACAAAACGTTTACAATATAGACGTTTACAATATAAACGTTTACAAGTGACAAACGTTTATAGATACACATTGGTATCTCAAAATTAGAGTAAGAGATGAAATAAAAATACAAAAATAAAAAAAGGATTTTAAGTAAAGGATGTTTTTTTAATTATTTTAAGCACCTAAAATAATATTCAAATTAATATTACGTTACTTAATAATTGTGTGCACGTCCGCCATCTTGGATTTTTTTTCTCCAACTTCGCGATTTTACCGTGTTTTGAGGAGTGGAAAAATTCTCGCCAATGTGTTTTAAGCGGTGTTTTCAAAACGCTGGACTTTGAATTTTTTTAGCTTTTTTAATAAAAACCACCTGTTTAAATTATGAAACTTAGAAAATTTTTTGAAAAATCATTTAAACGTTGGACTTAGATTTATTGTTGGGTTTTTGATAAAAACCACTTTTTTCTGAAAAAATCATTCTCAAATATTGGAAATTTTGGGTTTTTCTTTTAGCTTTTTTAATAAAAACGACCTTTTTAAATTGTGAAACTTAGAAATATTTTTGAAAAATCATTTAATCGTTGGACTGAGATTTTCTTTTTGTCATTTTTAATTAAAAACTACCTTTTCAAATTATGATCCATATGAAAAATTTGGTCAAATGAATTTTACTTACAGATAAAATTTCAATGCCATCTATTCAGTTTGCCCTAACTCTTTGACTAATAGCAATGAATCACCAAAATATTATGCCAATATATTGTTAATTAGAAAAAAAATACAGCATTTTCATACCACCTAAATAACTTGCAATTTAAAAATTATCTAAAATTCAGCTTTGAAAAATGTAAAATAATTATGAACCCTTGGAAATAAGAAAAAAAAACCTTTTCCTAAACCAATAACTTAACCTTAACTAACTTTTTAACTTAGGTTCCTGGGGAGAGAGAAGTTGAACTTCAGTTATTTAAATTTATTTGTAATCCACTACAACTTGGAATTATAAAATATTTTAAAATATATTGTATTTAAAATGTATACTGTATTTTACATTTTACGAAAAAATGATGGCAGATCATTTTTACTTCAAATAAATGAAATGGTGTATCATTATAGTATACTAATTGAAATCGATAAACAAAATTAAAAGCAACTTAAATTTAATAAGTTAACGAAAAACTGATAATGGATTCAAAAATTTTCAACAAAAAGACTCTTAGTTTTAAAAATAATTTACTCTTTTGAGTCTAGTCAATTTGACTCAGATTTCCAGGTCAAGGCCAAGATCTGACCTAAAATTATTATACTGTAATTAAAAGATCACATCAGAAATAACTGTTTTATCTTAAAATTAGAGAATTTGACATTGGGTTATTTTTACCAGAACGCAATAATTATCGCCATGCGAAATGCGCCAAACCCTGGCGGAAAAATCCAAGATGGCGTCCGTGCACACAAATCTAGAGTATCCCCCCTAACTTTATTTCTACTGATCAGATATACATAATATATAGCCTATGTCCATCTGGAATAATGTACTTTTCAAACAGTGAAAGAATTTTTCAAATAGGTGCAGTGGTTCCGGAGATTACCCTCCACGTACAAAATCTGCTCTCTCTTTATATATTAGTATAGATATATAAATATATATGCCGATTATCTTAGTAAAATTATTCAAAATTTATCTTATTGTTAGTGTGCCGCCAAATTTTTAAATTATTAAAACTGTACTATGACTAGAAAAAGAATGAGAATCACTAGTATATATTTTTACCTCTTTTTTTTTATGGTGATAATTTTTATCCTAAACCCTCATAATATGAATAAAGTAGATTAAATAGGTTTTCGATATTGAAGAAATATAACTCTGTTTTCCATAGCGAAATATCATTTTGCCCTTTTTGAAATCTGTCGATCAAATATTTTCCACATGAAATCAGAGTTGGTCGTACCTAGGAACATGTTATTGAAAAAACAGAGCCAGTAGTACAGACCTAAGGCCAAGTTTCTGTTATTTGATCCATTTTGAGCAAAATATCCTGTTCTCTGAACACCCTCTCATTAGATACTCTCCTGGTGTTACCATTTTGTTGTTTATCGCACTTAATTTACATCTGTAAAGAAATTGAGATGTGTGCAAGAACGAAGCATTGCATGGAAATTACTTTTTTTTTAAACTTACAATCCTGACTACAGCGAGGGAAAGAATTCCCCCGCGTGCGTTTTGCACGGTGGGTGCCCCGGTAAAAAAATTAAAAGGTAGCCGCATGTTTTCTCGGGTAGCTACCGTGCGAGTTGCCGCTCGTAAAGGTCAACTGCTGCATTATCTTTACCTGAGGTAGCGCGCGCGCGCAAAACGAGCTCTCTTTTGCACACATTACTGCTCCGGATCAATAAGGGGGCCCTTTTCTCTCACGTTTCTCTGCGGGACAGAAATAGCGAGAGCGCCTCTAACGCACGTCTCGTTCGGGAAAAACATTCCGAGGCGCGCTTCTGTCTTGTATGGCAGTTTTCTGTTTCGCCTCGCGGGAGAGCAATCAACTAATGAAGCCAGGTTTTTCCGTGGTTTGCTCGGAGGTTTTGTTTTTCTTCTTCCCTTCTTTGGTACGTTTCGTGGGGGTTACGCACCCTTTTAAATGGGGAATTTTAGATGGATTGTGTGTTTTCCTAATGAATGTGCAGGAATTGGAGAGAGTATGGTAAAACACATTTTGGGGGAAATCTATCGGAATAGAGAAATCGGGTGTTTTAGAGGATTGTCCGTAGGTTCTAGAGAAAATGGTGGTTATCCGAGTGAATTTCCATATTAAAGGTGCATAATACTAAAACATATTTTTAGGAAAATCTGTTGGGACGACTTTTGTCTGCTTTTGAAAGAGGTGTATATGCCTTTCCAGTCTCTCTTCCCGCCCCCTTCGCCACTGGTCTAGAACATCTGCTGCCGTCTACGGGGGCGGGGAGTCCCAGGCTTCAATAATTTTCTGAACAGTGTCCCACTGGTGGGTGGAGGTTTTTTTTTTTTGGGGGGGGGGGACTGGCTACTGTCTTAGCTGGGTCAGCACTTCCGATCATTATGTCCCAGTCATAAGGGGTATGGATGTTGGTCTACCTTTTCTTGCCAATCTTTGTTTGGTTGAAGGTTTTCTGGAAACCCCTACTTGAGAAGGGCTGATTACATCCATTGGTGTTCGGTGGTGAGTGATTAATTGGACACTTCGAGATTTTGACTGGCGTGAGAAGTCAGTTCGCTGTATGTGTATGTGCTAATAAAGACTTGAAAACGAATTCCTCGTGGTATTTTTTGTGCTCTCGGAGTCCTGTTTGTACTGCAGCGCCCAAACACAACGCAAGAAACAGAGGCTGTTCGCACATGTTTTAGACGATTTTGGTTAGCGGTAATAAAAAATCGTTTGCTGTAAAAGAAATAATTGCAATTGTACTATGTTTTTAAAAGTCAAAATTATCGTCTAAGGCTTGAAAGTTTTGCTTTTATTCAAAATGGCGTTTTTAACAAAGCAGTGGTTCGAAGGCTACATTTATGCTCTTTCCGAAGAGAAATATGCATACTCCGTTAAACAAAAATGATGTGAGAGTCATGGTTTTGTTATATCTAAAGCGTCGATAGGTAATATCGTCAACAAGAGAGGAAAAAAACGTCAAATTGGAGAATCAAGTGGGACAAAAATTCCAAACAAGTATCCAAGGAAAAAACGGACATCTTCGACTATTGCAAAAGTTCGTTGTTTAATGTTAAAAGAAAATCCCCCTAGTAAAATGACAGTTGCAAAATCATTAAAATGCTCGGTGTCCACTGTAAACAAAATGATAAACGTTGATTTAAATCTTAAGAAAGCGAAAAAAAGCAATGTGCATCGTCTTCTTCCAAATCATATCGCTGAACGCAGGACACGCTGCAGAATTCTATATGAGAAACACTTATCCAAAGAAAAATGGAAAACAATTGTCACAATAGATGAATCATGGGTGTATTTAAATGATTGCAACAAAAAAAGAGCCATTTATTATCATAAAAGGGGAGAAAAAAATTTAAGTACATGGTTCAGAGAATCGAAAGAAAGTTTTTCTAAGGGGTTCATGATTGTTGCTGGTTTTTCTTATAATGGCAAGTTAAAAATAAAGAGAGTGGAAAAAATGTCAAGATTAACTCCAAATACTATCAGGAACATATTTTATCGCCAATTTTTCTGAATGAAATACCATCGCTTTACCCACAGTGCCATCAATCTGTGAGACTCCATCAGGACAAAGCTAGTAGTCACACATCAAAATCTCCTGTAAATTTTCTTAAAAAAATGGAACAAAAAACTGGTATCAAGGCCATACCCTTCACTGATATCCCTACTAAATCTCCCGATGTATCACCTATGGATTTTTGTGCTTTCGGACTTTTAAAATCTACATTACTCAAAAGTCGTCCCAAAACCCTTACAGGATTCTGGAAAGCTGTTCAGAAGGAATGGGATAGAATACCTCTTCTGACACTTCAAAAGGCATTATTATCCTGGAAATTGCGGTGTCGAAAGATAGTTCAGAATAAGGGATGTCAAATAGAACATTTAATACACAAGAATTTTATGTAATTTAGTTTTGTGAATACAATATACATCGTCTAAAAAATGTGTGAACAGCCTCTGTAAAACGCTGGAGTGGAGGAATGTCCTCGTAACAAATCTATCGGAATAGAGAAAACGGGTGTTTTAGAAGATTGTCCGAAGGTTCTAGAGATAATGCTGGTTATCCGAATGAATTTCAATCATATACGGTGCATCAAGCTAAAACAAATGTTTGGGGAAAATCTATCGGAATAGAGAACGGGAATGTTTTAGAGGATTGTCCGAAAGTTCTCAAGGTAATAATGATTACCTGAATGAATTTTCATCATACTATGAGTCATGTGAAAAGGTTATACAACAAAATCCGGGACAGAAATAGTAAACAGATACGGTAAACAATAGTAGCGAGAATATACAATAAACTAAACGTCATATGACGAACACATATGATTTACTATCCTATGACGAGAGTAAGTCAAATGGCGAAGTTGCGTACTGATGATCGTCATTTTGCTGGAGATCGTAATGGCAAAACACTGCTGTTTGGAAAGAAAACCATCTAAACATCAACCTTATCGGAAGTTAGTTCCATTTTAATTTTCTTTTCATCTTGCTTGCCAACGCTTAACTATCTTTACTTAGTCTTTTACTGAAACATTTCACTGTTCTCCAATATTTCAATCAAACAGCGATGAAAAAATGAACTGTCATTCTAAGATGTAAAGCCACCTCTTGGCAAATATTTCAATCCTGGATGCAAATACTGAGAAATAAAAATTGTCTTATAATCATTAATTTCTTTATATAGAACATTATTAGATTTTTATCTGACTATGCATAATTTTATCCATTTCAAAGGGATATATGATGCGTACTCTTATTAAATATTTTGGGTATTTAGAAAAAATGCATTTTATAACCAAGGTTATTACAGCATTAATAACAAAGAAAAAAGTAATAATAAAAGAATGTGAATGGTTAGCATATATAAAAATGCTGTTGAGTACGATAAAGCATTATTTTCGTAAAAATAAGAAAAACATACTATCAATTTTGTATACCCGCATTAAGGTTACAACACCATATCATATTTTCTCAAATATGAAAATTAAATTCTACATACTTTTAAAATATGCCCTCAATTATTGAACACTCAAAACCTAGTTTACCTCCAGCGATATGGTCCTACTGCATTGGTGGACTCTTATTATCATCTTCAGTTTATATTCAGTGAAACGCAGCCTGGCAAGGAGACCAATCAACTAATGGATGAGGTACAAAGGATAATCCTATTAGTTGAAGTAGCTTACATTTTTAATGGTGATGGAATACTTGAATTTTTCAATGGACAGTTGAAGGGGATGATTTACTACTTCTCTTGTCAACAGCTTTCTAGCAGTGATCAACTTATTAGTAAAAGTTACTAATACTTATCTACTATTGTATGCAAGTATGTATGTATGTATGTATGTATGTATGTATTTATGTATGTATGTATGTATATATATATATATATATATATATATATATATATATATATATATATATATATATATATATATATATATATATATATATAT
Source organism: Dolomedes plantarius (assembly GCA_907164885.2). NCBI lineage: Eukaryota > Metazoa > Arthropoda > Arachnida > Araneae > Dolomedidae > Dolomedes > Dolomedes plantarius. The sequence goes on from OU015497.1 coordinate 150,413,875, forward strand.
ATACACACAGCGGGATTTTTATTGAACTGACACTACTCAGAGCCATCTGTAGCACAATCTATCAACCAGAATTCCACCAAAATTGATAGAGAGATTAATGACTACATGGGAAAGAGTTTCCGTGAAGAAAAAAGTTCCAAAAGTCACCGATAGGGGAAGATATGGCGCTGTTGTTGTTGGCGCACCCGAAATGTTGCACAAAACGGAAGTAAAACATCAAAATGCAAATTCATGATTACGTAGTTGGCAGCGGCGCTAGCATTTCGGGCTATAAAGATAAGGGGGTGAATATCGAAAAAGTTGTAATAAGTAGACAAATGAATAACAAAAAAATTTCACTGGAACACTGCTTTATGCAGCAAATCCACTTCTCCCTCCTTCAATATGACCATCATTTTTCTGGATGATACATTGCATCCTGATCACTACGTTTTCAACGGTCGAGCGTAATATGTCACCAGGAATGTTCATCACAGTCCGGGTTGCATATAAGCAAACTGTACTTGGATAGAAACCTGACGGATAATGCGCGCTTGCCATTGGCTGTTGTTGTCCAGCCTTTATTCAAAGCGCCGTAATGCGATCAAAACAAACGCCATCTTGATAAAATGGATTTGTTATTGAGACGTATGGATATTAGAAATGAAGACTTCCCTGTTCAGTTTCAGAATGTTATTGTTGAAAATTCTGATACAATAATAATAATAAGTAACTTAAAGTCCATAACGGACAAAAATAATTGGATAAATAATTGTATAAATAATTGCATAAATAATCTTTAAACGGACATAAAAATTTTGTTCCAAGTTGAATAAAATCAGTTCTGAGGGCCAGTGGGAAGAATTCCTTCATACTGCTTGTAACTGAATTTCTCTTCGGCAGAGCTGGTGCGTCAATCCATGTTCAACTAACATCTATTGCCAGGAAATCTTTAAAAGTTACAAGAGGTTCGAAACGTTTACTATCTGGCCGTCCAGCTTCAGGTGTATCAGTAAAAAGGAAAAGAAGCCATTCCTTATGTACTAATATAAAGCTTAATCAACCAAATGCAAAAATGCATGGGCATGGACATTAGTTCACGTTGTTTATTTTTTTTTTACATTCACTGAAGAAAAAATATACTATGTAGCATTCTGAATTTTCATGTAATTAAAAATTCTTGCATTAATAAAACAAATGCTAATAAAGTTAAAACCTAGTGTGAGTGTGGTTATAAAAAAAAACCTCAAAAGGGAAAAATTAAATTTTTTTTGTTTAATTTTTTTTCTTTTCAATAAAAAAATGTGACTTGCAAGATATTATTGTTTTTTCAAGACAACCAACAAAATTTAAATTTAAATAAAACATCAAATAAAGTGGTGTAAAAAATAACAGAAAACTAACTTGGTTCATACACCATGAAATAATAATTTAAAGTTAAAAATGTGACATGCAAGATATTTTTGTTTATTCAAAACAACCAACAAAATGCAAAATTAAATAAAACATTAAATAAACTGGTGTAAAAAATAACAGAAATTTAACTTGGTTTATACAACATTAAATAATTTTAAATTATTGTAATTTTATAGTGCATTAAACGGAAAATAAACCAAGTAAATTTTCCATTATAAAAAACAGCATATTAAGCATTTTTCAGCATTCTAGCAGCTGTTTTAGAAAAACACGAATATTCTTTTCATATTTCCTTTCGAATTGATCGATGAGTTGATATAAAGTTTAAAGGAGTTCTTACAATTTTACTTTGTAACTTTTATTACTTTCCCTATCTTCATACAGATGGCATTACCGTTTTCACACATAAGCATATTTTCATAGCTTAATTTTCAATTGCTGTGATTTCTTGGCAATTTTTCAACTTTTTTTTGCCTATTTCAAAATTTATTTTAAATTTGTACCCATTTTAACTTGTGTTAATCGTATTTTCACCGTGGCTTTATGTCAAATGCGTTGTACTTATCGTCAAATTTCGTGTTTTTCACATACAGCCTTTTATCGGCTACGAAACTAATGGTATTTCCTATATTAAGTATTTTAACATAGATCACAACAGTATATTATTAAAAATTGATGAGTGAAATAATCATGAGCGCATATACTCCTTAAAAGGGATACATCTTCAGCTTTGGTCGAAAGGAGGACGCCTTTCAGGAATTGGAATGAATGACAGGACGATTCGACCAATGATAAGCGCGCATTATCCTCCAGGCATAAATAATTGTATAAATAATTGCATAAATAATCTTTAAACGGACATAAAAATTTTATTCCAAGTTGAATAAAATCAGTTCTGAGGGCCAGTGGGAAAAAATCGTCTGATTACCCTTTCATCTGTAAAGCGATGGTGCAGATTCCACACCGATCCAAAATACTGGCGCTGCTGTCGATTATGTAGTCATGAATTTGCATTTTGATGTTTTACTTGCGTTTGATGCAACTTCTCTTCTGCGCCGACAACAACAGCGCCATATCTTCCTCTATCGGAGAATTTTGGAACTATTTTTTTTTTTTATGGAAATTCTTTTCCATGTCGTCCTTAGTCCCTCTATCAATTTTGGTGGAATTCCGGCTGATAGCGCTACAGGTGGCTCTGAGTAGTGCCAGTTTAATAAAAATCACCCTGTATGTATATGTGTTTGTGTATACATACATATTAAATCCTATTTTCATGCATATAAGCATCAGTTGTATGTGATGTCATCAGAATTCCCTCCTTCGAAAATATCAAATTGTTTGACATTAAAGGAGAATTAATTACAAAATCAGTAATGTTTGATATGGACATTATATCCTAAATAATTCCAGGATGACGACATAGAAATTTATCTTAGCGCCGTAAAAGAAGATGTTCTACAGTTATCGTCAAAGTTTGGTTTAAGGCTGAAAATTGTAAATTTTTCCTAGTATGCAAACAACATACAATTCAGGATATTTTTTTACGGATTTAGAAATACTTAGGATATAGATATTATTTCCTTAATACATTGTAGGAGGACAACATAGAAATTTCAGTTCTTAGCACCGTAAAAGAGGATGTTCTGCAGTTACCGTGAAAATTTAGTTTAAGGATGAAGATTGCAAATTTTTCCCAGTATGCCAACGACATGCAGTTCAGAGAGTTCTTGGGAGATTTAAGAATACATTGAGCTTGTTTTATTCCCGTAAAATCCCATCAGTGACAAAAAAAAGCGGTTTCCAATCGTTCGAGTCAAATGAAAATAGAACAGAAATTTAAATCACGCCAAACTGAATGGCAGATGACGGAAGTGAAATGAAGTCATGCGCATTTTCTATTGCAGTTCTGTTCCGTGCTGATACAACATTTAGCTCGCGATTTGCGCTACTAGAAATCGATACACCTAATAGCCAATGCAGTTACCGTGAAAATTTAGTTTAAGGATGAAGATTGCAAATTTTTCCAAGTATGCCAACGACATGCAGTTCAGAGAGTTCTTGGGGGATTTAAGAATACATTGAGCTTGTTTTATTCCCGTAAAATCCCATCAGTGGCAAAAAAGATAATAAATGTCAGTGACAAAAAAAAAGCGGTTTCCAATCGTTCGAGTCGAATGAAAATAGAACAGAAATTTAAATCACGCCAAACTGAATGGCAGATGACGGAAGTGAAATGAAGTCATGAGCATTTTCTATTGCAGTTCTGTTCCGTGCTGATACAACATTTAGCTCGCGATTTGCGCTACTAGAAATCGATACACCTAATAGCCAATCGATCTCCTCGCGCTTTCGTCGGACGTTGTTGTCGGAAAACATCATAATGACTTCATCGATAATTGCGTTTGTTCCCTCTACAACCTGTTTGGAAATAAAGGGCTACTGCGTTAGAGCGTCTGCAGCTCTTCAACGATAGAGATCAATGGTGGAACAATATTTTCTGAAATACTTTGAATAATACGTTTAAGTCGAGTAAAATGTTTAAATGGAATAAAACAATGTTCTTCTCAAAATTTCACGGAAAATTCTTTTCAAATTGTGTCCCTTTGAGCTAGAAATGACAGGAAGCAAAATATGTAAAATGAATCATTCAATTTTTACTAAAGTCTGCCGTTTGCGATACTAAAAATTAAACGAATTTATGTATGACAACTTGGGACATATCTTGGTGCTTAGTACAGGATAATTATGTTGTTGTGGTAAAATGAACAAAAGCCTACATATGGAATTTTGAATAAGGTATGTGCCTACCCTCAAATCGCTGTTTTTGCGAAAACATTCGAATTTTTTTTTAATTATTTTAAATTAAAGTTCAAACATTTAGGATTTCAAAAATGCTTTACTTTTGGTTCAGCGATAATTAGAAGCAAAGTTCTAGCCCAAATTATAAACCGGAAATGAACTTTCTGAAACCGGAAGTGACCTTTTAAAGGGCCACGGAAATACAAAAAATACATTTTTACAGTTATTTCTTTACTTTTAAACAATTTTAATGCTCATTTTTCATTTTTAATGTAGAATTAAGGTTCCTCTATTTACTTTTTATAGTTTTAAGACCATTAAAAGACCATTAAAGGACTTGGTGGAAAGGGTAAACTAACTGATAACTTTATAGACAAGCTACAAAACTATTATGAGATTGCAATTCGCAGCAATGTTGCAAATCTTCAAAATATGCAATCAGCAGTATTATCTGTTTTTTTTTCATTGTTGCTCAAGCAATAAAAAGTCGATGCAGGGACAGTGTCCTGAGGGTCCCGAAAGTTGGCGTAAATACAAGCAAGCATTGCATCATGGAAAGCAGTTTTCGGAAAAATCCCCAAGCCTTCCAGATACAATTGTCAAAATTATAAAACCAGCTTACTTAGAACTGGTTATTGTGTTCAGAAATTACTGAAAAAGTGTTTTCATTGCATGACTCATATCAATAATGAATCATTTAACAATGTTTTGTGGAATATTTTTCCTAAAGAAAATTTTCTTCAACTGCAAACATTGTTATTAGGGGCTTCTATTGAAGTGCTACTGTTTAATTCATGTTTTATGGGTCTCGTACCTGTTTTCAATTATTTAAAAATAAAAACTGAACCAGAAATGTTGAAAAAGTACATGGAAATTGACATTGAGCGAATAAAGAAATCGAGGCGACAAATTCTGCCAACTACAAAAACATGCAGAAAAATTATAAAAGCTAAAAGAAAATCAAAATTAATTTAAAATGAAGCCACGGAAGGCTTGTCCTACAAATATGGTGAAATTTGAGGTTGTAAAGTTTATACATATTTTTTGTGCTAAATTAAAATCTTTATTTGTGTTTTCTGGAAAACTGCATTTTTCATTTTTTACGTTTACGATAAATTTCATTTCTTAAAAGATTTTTAAGATATTGAAATAAAATTTTGTCACAGGTTCTGCTGATCTAATGGTATGTTATGAACCAAAATATAACTTGTAAGTATCTATTTATTAATTTAAGAGCTATTTTTATTGAAAAATATATGAAAATTTTTAAAAAAATCAATCTTGTTGTGTATACAAAATTTGGTATATGTTAGTAAGTTTAAGAGGTATTGCAAATATTTTGCTTCATAACACAGGTAAGTGATTTACTAATATTCTGTTGAAAAAAAAAGTGAAATATGTTGGTTAGATTTTGTTTTAGGAAATTTGGCGTAAACGCTAATTTTTACTAAAATTTGACTAAAAATTGCCTAAATTTCAAAAGTTAATGAAAATTCTACTAACTTTTTTTTTAATTCATAGTTTTATTCCCTGTTCTAACTAAAAACACTTGTGTTTCATAAAAATTTCCTATTTTTCAAAAAAAGTGCCCAAAAGGTAGGCACATACAAATAATTTTTTATACAACTACTCTACTACTAACGGTGAATAAAAACAAATTATTCTCAAAGGTAGGTAATTACATATTCTATATCGTGATGAATATTCTTTATTGTTCCCGGTTCATATTGAAAAAGAACATTACCAATCATTAGTAATTAAAATTAAAAAGTTTTGATTTGATATAAAAAGGACTAAATTTAAACTATCAATTTTGCATTATTCGGAAAAGAATTTTGCAATACTTTGTAATGACAGTCTGTCGGTATCAACTGACTGCATTTAATATTAATTTTCAAATCATGCTCTTTTTAAAATTTAATTTTTGTCCATATATACCGAAATGAAACACAAATACACATTAATATTTATATAGGAAGTATTAGTCACGTGAGATTTGCCAAAATCCACCGCAGAAGGTAAGCGAAACAAATTTTAATGCTATTATGCAAAATAAATATATAACCGAAATCTACAGTTCGATGTTTAAAGTAGTTTATCAAAATTTGCTTATTAATTTCTTTTTCTTATTTTTTCGTTAACATTATCCCAGTTTAAAAAAAAAAAACATTGTCATTACCAAAATATTTTCCGTTACGGGTGAAGTGGTGTCGAGTGATATATATATATATATATATATATACTAGTTGAATACCCGTTCTTCTATACAGAGTACATTCAAATTAAATACAACGGTCAAGATATGCAATTAATGCCAAAAAAACCAAATAAATATATTTATAAAAAAATTTCAGGTAGTCTCTCCTAACGAAACTACCACGGGTTGTTAACGTAGGATTACATAAAGTTGCTTATCTCTTTTGTATATATGTATGTATCTATATATATGTACGTATGTATACATATATGTATGTCAAAATTTTGGCGCATCCTGGTACTTTTCTGTTTAAGTTGTCTAACCGATAGACTGGGTTTGGCGTGCTGCCAAAATTATAACTCGCGAGAACGGATGGACGGATTGTTTTAGAGTCTGAAATTTTCCTTTCCGCAGGACCGTTACGGAGGAACGTAATTCTGCGTCAGAAATCGTAACGGATAATTTTATAGAAGAAATAATGTAGAAGAAAATATTTAAATTAAATACAACGGTCAATGTATGCAATTAATTTGTATGTTTAATATTCATAAAACCTACTAATTTGAATTAAATTATTAAAAAACTTCCATCTCAATTAGTCCAGTGGTTAAATTTTACCTTTTATTTTATTTTAATATTTTTTACTCAATTTATTTCGTTGTTATGCACGTGACGCAAAATTATCACGCAAGTATCACAAAAAAAAAGAAACCACGTGTTCAGCATTTAATAAATTAAATTCTAAAAATTTATCTTAAAAAAACCACCAAAAACCAGAAAAGGGAGGTAAACATTCGAAAAAGATTTCATTTTAAAGGAATTTTTATGATCTTTCTCGTGATAAAAATTTTATAACCCTCAAATTATTATTTTAAATGCAAACTTTAAAGAATGTTAAAAAAACAGATTAAAACAGATGCTTTAAGCTGTTTGTTTAACATTCTTTAAAGATTCTTTAAAAATAAAACATTCTTTAGAAACAAAACATTCTTTTAACATTCTTTAAAAACAAAAATAACAGCTTAAAAGGTAACACGTTGGCTTTGATGTGCTGAGGGTGCTAAGATCGAACACCGTCAAGATCCATTAAATGCCGCCGTGTCTATCCCGGATACGGGCATGTTAAATCCATAGACTGCAAAGTCCCTCTAAGAGGTCAGAGAGGAAGGAAGAGGGTACGATCCCCTCAGATGTAACCCCTAGGGGTGCTCGGTCAAAATTGAGTGGGCACATGGCTAAATCGGACTCCGCCCCTTGTGGTGCCATTATAAATCGAAGCCGCACCCTTCGGCCCTCTAGTCCAGCGATTCTCAACCACTATGCCGCTGCACTTTAGTGTGCCGCGAGATTCTTGCATTATGCCGCCAATGCGAATTATTTTGTATGCTATTTTTACAAAATATATCATAGGTAGATCAATCAATTATACAGGTAAAATTCTTTCAAATTTATATTATTATTAGTGAGCCGTCAAAATTTTAAATTATTAAAAGTGTACCGTGACGAAAAAAAGGTTGAGAACCACTGCTCTAGTTCATATAGACCTGATCTGGAATACTTCCAGCCAGGGAACAACAACATATTTCATTAAGAACTTATGATGAAAAAATCATGGGAATTAGAAATTTTAATTGATTGTTTTTAATGACAGCGCTGGAGGGGTATGTTTCCCATATTACCACTGATTGAGTATGACTGATCATTACCAGCACTAATGGTAAATTATTGGTCCTGTGATTTATCAGTTTTCTTTGGGTCACGCAATGAGACAAAACCCACATGGTCATAAACAGATTTTACCACTTCTCAAAGTAGTTGCGGAAAGTTAGCGTCTTAACAGTAGTACTGATTTAACAATGAATTTAAAAACACAAAGTAGAAATCTAAAACTCTCTACGTTGTACAAAAATGAAAGGTTATTTTTCTTGTCTTATATTTAATTTTTTTCCGTATCTGCGAAACTGCAAATGATCCATTGAGTTACACGTCATGGTTGAAGTAGCAATTTATCTGACTGCGAGAGGTATATTTTTTTAAGAAACTCTATTAGAAACCCCTTCAAAACACGTTCTCCAAATTAGCATAATATTGCTCTTATGTTACAATATTTCTTTTCATACTTACAGAATTTTTTCACCAAAAGAAACAGTTGAAAGCTTTTTGACTGGCGGTGTATTTTTAATAACTCAATTACTTGTCAAGAAGTCAACTTGGCGCTCAAACATGGTAGGAAAAAAACATTTACCTGCCTCGTTGCTAGTAGTTCCTTAAAGTTAAAGGAAAATTATCTAACGCGTTGTTATCCCTAAACCTGTAAATACAGAGTAACCAAGCATGAAGCAGCTTAGATTTGATGATCGATCGATATCCCTATGTGCTCTAGCCGCCCTGTGAGATCCTTGTATTTCATGTTGTTCGCATAATTTTATCTTGTAGTGAGCGATTTGATTTCGTAACTTTTGTAAAGTTTCATTTAATTAGAACAACATTTATTTGATTATTGTATCAAAGAAATACTGACATAACAAAAGGAATGTAATTAACACTTTTCTATTTGAACTGTAATGTACTCTATATTACTTCATGCTAAAGGTTTAGTAACATTTTCCCCCAAAACGTCTTAAACATGTATTTCCATCGGGATACATGGTGACACGCACTGTCATAAACACATAACGTTGTGGAGAAAGGAGAAATGCATTATTTGTTGGTACACATAATATAGGATTTTCACGCTCATATCGCCCATAAGGAGAAAACGGTGTTCGTTGACAGTTGGTTTGCCAATGTACCCCTGATTTTTTCATCTCATCATTTTCATACGTTTGCTTCTTGTTTGTAAGACAAAAATTACTTGTGGCTGAAACAAGGTTCTGCAACCCTTGGATATATAAGAATAATATTTATAGTATTCATTTGCGCAAAGTTTGGCATAGTTACTATAATATTCACATTATATAAAATGTTATGTATATATATATATATATATATATATATATATATATATATATATATATATATATATATATATATATATATATATATATATATATATATATATATATATATATTTATATATATATATATACAGTGATTTCCGCTTATAAGAATCACGTTTGTTATTACTGTTTTTGATTCTTATAAGCGGTTGATTCTTATAGCCGAAATTTCTGTTTTTGGACAGGCACACACACCTATATATACATATATGAGATAATTTACCATAAAATACTCTTTAATTTACGTTAATTATCTTTTATTAAAATTTTTTTTTGATTTTAAAAATACAACTTAATTTCTAGATAAGTAGGTACTCATGATTATAATAAGAGAAGAAAAAATATAATATTTGTTACAACATAACTGCCTAACAGTTTAACATTTCAACTACAGGAAGGGTGCAAGAAAAAGTTTTCTATGGTAGTTTGACGTAATGAAGTTTTCAGGAGACTGTTTATACCTGTTTCAATACCAATAGTCTCAGACGAAGATTCACCTTCTAGCTTACGTTTCATGGCTTGATAACGTACTGAATCTACTAATGTCACGTTTGCCTAAATGATAGTGGACACTTCGCCGAAGATTTATGTGTTTCAGGGTCCAGGAAGCAGCAACCAGGATGTGGGAGGTGGGAAAAAAATAGTCCCTGTCTTTATTTGTCAGTGGAGAAAAGTGAAATCGGACTCGGACGTGTTAGATACCCCTGGGTCAAGCTAAAAGGGCAGTGTTTAGCTAAAGCGTTTAAGGGGAAACCATTATGTTATGTCTAACAAAGAAATGGATGCATTTTACGACTGTATTCCATCCCATCTTATCACTCTTTCTTTAAAAAAAAATAAAGAAAGAACTTTGTGCCTTTTGAGGGTTTAAGTGGCTTTTTTTGAAAAATGAAAGGAAACCAAAGAGTGTAAGCTGATTCTTAAAACCGGTGGATTGATTCTTTAAAGCGGAAATTTTAACATGTAAATAATACATTTGTTTTTGTATTTGCGATATTGATTCTTATAAACGGTTGATTCTTAAAACCACTGATCATTATAAGCGGTGGTTACTGTATATATACACTGCTAGCCACCCAAATTTCAACACCAAGAAAGACAAGAGATATCACAACAAAATTTATTTTGTAGATAACATGTTGACCAAGTATCAAATGATTAAATTTATAGACTTCTGTGAAGTGTGGTTCCTGCCAAAATCAGTAGCCAGAGTAGCTGCCATTGTTGGAGATCACCGCTGCCACACGCCTCGGCATTGATTCAAAGAGACTTTGGATGAGTTCTTGTGGTACAGCAGACCAAGCAGCTTCCACACGTTGCCAAAGTTGATCTGCTGTGGCAGCTGGGGATGTAATCTGGGTCAATCGTAGAGCAACCATGGACCACATGTTTTCTATCGGCGAAAGATCCGGAGAGCGAGGCGGCCAGGGAAGCAATTCAATCTGGCGATTGACGAAGAACCGTTGGACAATGGGTGCCACATGTGGTCGCGCATTATCCTGTTGAAATATGGCTGTGCGCAAGCCCTGAAGGTATGGAAGGACTACTGGCTCCAACACCTCGGAGATGTAGCACTGGCTGTTTAAAGTACCGGCAATGCGTACGAGAGGTGTGCGAGAATGATATCCAATACCGCCCCATACCATAATACCCGGTGCAGGACCAGTGTGGCGGTGCATAACGCAGCTCTTCAGCATCCTCTCTTCACGGTGTCTCCAGACTCGAATGCGACCATCGTGGTGTTGCAGACAGAAGCGTGACTCGTCAGAAAGACAATTTCATTCCATTCTGCCGTCCACATCCTTCTGTCATCGCACCATTGGCGGCGGAGACGTCTGTGGTTCTGCGTCAAGGGTAGACAAAGCAATGGGCGTCTTGCGGACAGACCACTCTGCTGTAAACGGCGTCAAATGGTACGCGCAGACACTGGATGATGCGTTACAGACTGCATGTGCTGTGCTATGGTTCATGATGTGACTGAGCGATCCGTCAATGCCATGCGCACAATTTGCCTGTCATCACGTGAAGTGGTGCGCTGAGGTGGATGCGATAAAACACGCCGGTCCGTCGTACCCTCCTGCATCCAACGATCACATATCCGCATTACAGTTGTTTGGTTTCATCCAACACGACTACCGATTTCCCTGAAAGATAATCCACAATCTCGGTAGGCCACTATCATTCCTCTGTCGAACTTGGATACTTGATCAAAATAGGATCGCTGTTCGACGAGGCATAATTGATCGTTTTTTAAAAAAAAAACACAAGAAAAATACAATTGCCGAACTTGAAATCGTCGAAATCTCCAAGCCTTAAATAGCGCTTTAAAGTGGCGCCACAGGTGCGCGTGATGTGCGTCTGCGCTGAAATTCTAATCATTTGCATATCTCACCTCCGCTAATGCATGTTGTAAATTTCATGTTATTTGCATGTTTCCTTCAGGGTGTTGCATTTACAGTGGCCAGCAGTGTATATATATATATATATATATTTGTTTCTTTTCGGTTGAATGATAGATTTTTTGGTAATAAATATCAAGTTGCTATATCTAATTGAAAAACAAATTGTAATGCCCCTTTAAATGGCATAAGGTTAATCTACCCCTCAAAGTGACCGTGGAGGGATTTTGCTTCCCAGGAATATCTGATCGACCACTGGGATTACATGTTGACCACCTCTGGGGATTCTTCGACCTTCATGTAGAATTTTGAAAACTGCAAAATTTTTTTAAGTGATCTTAACTCTTACTTTGAAAGGTTACTAACACTCTTTTATTCTTATGAGGATTATTTAAATCGTCTGTGCATAAAAACTGAAGAAGATGATGACAAACTATTTTTTAACTAAATAATTGTCGATTGTTACTAACTTTCAAGGAAAATTACGTCAACTTGTCTAGAAATCTGCTGAATGAATATTCCCTGAATGAACGTAGATTTAAACTTCCATTGTTAAACTTCCATTGAAATTTAAGTTGGTGGTCCGAAAATAGTTTCACCTGGATAAATGTTTGAATGTCCGTCTATGAGGTCAGTGGGTTGGGAAAATACGATCCCCCGAGATGTCATCCCTGACAGAAATCGAACACCGTCAAGCGCCATTAAATACCTCCTGGTCTACGCCGAATACGGGCACGTTAAATCCGTAGACCACAAAGTCTCTCTAAGAGGTCATAGAGGGTGGAAGAGGCTACGGTCCCCTCAGATGTAACCCCTGGGGGTGTTCGGTCAAAATTGGGGTGGCACCTAGTCAAGTCGCACACCAAAGTCTTGTGGTGTTATTTAAAACTGGAGCCGCCCTTCTCAGCCCGCAAAGCCTGTATGGACCTGGTCTAGGACTTCCGGCCAAGGTGCATTGGGAACAAGAACAACCACAACAAATGTTTGAGCTCAGAAAGAAAAATTTGACATGAGAATACAGGGAATGACAGCAAAAAAACCAAAAATGGAAGGTTTTTTGGAAATATTAATACCAATTCTTCTGCCATCAAGATAGATAGAAATTAATACTTTTAGGTTTGGAAAATTTTAGAGAGTCATTTCTGCACTTTTTGGGCCACAAGTTATGAATAAACCACAAGTTATGGACATTTCCCACCACCAGAATTGCGAGGCACTGTCGGTTGGAGATCTCTGTACACGATATTGGGAGGCAAGAGCATTGAGCAACTGATACATTCCTGTTTCTATCTTCGTTTTTACTTCTTTCTTATTGTTTTTCTTGTACCTTTTATCTACAGCGCGGTGAGTCTTATGGGCTCGCGCGTTTTGTTAACAGCGTTTCTTGTTTGTGAACAGCGCTTTTACATTGTACACGTTATTAACAGATTTTGTTTATTGCCTGTTTGTTCTTTTACTGTTGTACTGTTTGTACTGTTTTTGTCTTGCTTGTTGTTTGCTTGTTTGTACTGTAATTGTAACTATATGAAGTAACTAAGTGAAACCCGTGCTTCGCTACGGAGTACATTCAAATTAAATACAACGGTCAATGTATGCAATTAATTTGTATGTTTAATATCCATAAAACATACTAATTTGAATTAAATTCCTAAAACACTTCCATCTCAGTTAGTGGAAGTTTTAGTCTAGTGGTAAAATTTTATCTTTTACCGCATTTTAATATTTTTTATCAATTTATTCCGTTGTTATGCACGTGACTCAAAATTAATTTAAAGTATCACAAATAGAAAAGAAACCACGTGATCAGCACTTAATAAATTAAGTTCTAAAAATTAATCTTTAAAAATTCACCAAAAATTAGAAAAATTGATGTAAAGATTCGAAAAATATTTTATTTTAAAGGATTTTTTTATGATCTTTCTCGTGATATAAATTTTATAACCTTCAAATTATTCTTTTAAAGGCAAACTTAAAAAACAAGTTACAAAAACAGCTTGAAAATTTACTTTAAAAAAGTCTGAGAAGAATTTTTCAAATATCTTTCTTAGTACAACCCTGCACTACAAGAAGAATCTCCATGCAAAATTTCAACCCTTCAGGTTCAGCGGTTTGGTCTGTGCGTTATCTGTCAGTCAATCAGTCAGTTACGGAACTGTTTTATATACTATACATAGATTGTACTGGCGATGGTTGAGACTGATAAGCTAGACTCTGTCTTCTGTACGGGTGTGTGGAGAATGTTTTTTATTATGTTTATGTAAAAGTGATTAATCAATAAAGGCTCAAACGGATAGTGATGTAGATGGCAGTATGGTGGCTGCCGATTAAATGGAGGAAAATTTAGGAGAATTAATTATTTTTGGACTTGCTCTGTTTCGTTGTCCATGTGCGAGTGACGTCAAGCTGAAGTATAAATTGGATGAAGGACTCGGGCCTGTTGGTTCAGGAGGCCGGGTGCAGGGACTGGGTGAGTGGTCTTGCGGATCTGATGTCGAGCAGGTTGCCGTCGTGGCGAGGAGAGTCAACAATAAAACATGCCGCATACGCTTTAGAGGTGGCAGGCTGTATCTTTTCGAACTTGTACCTTTTATCTTGTTGTTTTTGTTTGTTGCTTGCCATTGGAAATAAGTAAAAAAATTTTTTTTAAGTTTGCAAAATATCAATAAAAGGGATTTGTTCTTTCAAACTCTATTTTTTTTTATTTGGAATTTCTTAATTACCTTAATTATGATGTATGAAGTTTGAAACAGTGGCATAAATCTGCTCCTTTAATGCCGGCACCACTTGTTTTATATCTGCTAACGCGTTCCGATTGAGAGTGAAAACCCGGCGATATTTTACGGTCAAGTTGATTTCGCTGGTGGAGTGATCCCTGTTCCCTCAAATTAATGAGTTCTTGAAAATTAGCTCTCGCCAATGTTTATGCGACAAGATTAAAAGTTGCTTTCATATCACGGTCATTTATAAACAGCCCTGCCGAGCCTCCCGACATCGCGTAAACAGTCATTAAGAGCGGTGTCGCCATGGCTACCGAACGATTAACTGTGACCGCAGATCTGAAAAGTTTTGCTTTTGAAAGCGCGAGTTTTAATATATGGACCGTCGAAGCACTCAGCCGTCTGGAAATTTTCGTCAAGTAGGCCATCTTGGAGAGGGATATATTAAAACGCGAAAACTGGGTGCGGGGGAAAGTGGTTTTTGGAGGAAAAAAATTCAAAATCCGGCATAGAGCGATAAAATTCGCGAGCTGTTGAGAGGTTTAAAAGTGAAATTTGTCAAAACGCTTAATATCATGTGTAGTAGGCAAATGGGATTCTAAGTAATTTGTGCTTACTTACTCACACAAATATTTTCTAAACAATAAAGATTTTATTTATGTACCATGGGATTTAAATTTTTTTTTGTGCAAAAAAACACTTGTGTTAGTTTTTTATTAACTGGTTGCCTTATACTTGCAAAATTGAATTGGTTCGGTACATGTTCTGTGTAAACAATGAGATATGAAAGGTCCAGGGGTAAAACAACTTTACAGCCTTTTTTACCAAAATGAGTTAGCAGTGCCATCTTGTAGCTTTCAAGGAGAACTAACAACACGTGCATTCATATCTGGGGCAGAACCAATTTAGAGCCGTTAAAAATAGTGATAAAATTTCGGCGTGGCGGGGAAAAACCATTTTTCTCCAACTTTCAAATTCGTTTTTCTCAAAACGAAGATTTTGGAGTAAAGTCGTTTTACCCCTGGATCCTTCATATCATAATGAAGATAAACAAGTATATTTTTTTCGTCACAGAAAGCTTTAAGCTGCCATTAGGTTATCCATAAATAAATATCTATTATTTTACAAGTGTTTTTATAGCATTGAATTGAACCTATTACTGTAGGGTATTGGAAAATATATAATATAATTATAAAAATTCAGTTCTTCCATCTGGTAAGTGGAGGGAAAGGTGCGAGCCTACCAGATGTCACCCCGGGGAGTACTTGTTGAAAAGTGACATGGCACCAGGGAGCAATGTTTACTCACCAGTTATAGTTCTTCCACAAACTACCGCTGTTAATACTGTGAATGTCTTTGTTCAAGGGCCGCTGCATTAGCAACAACAAAATTATAAGAGCTCATAAATCAATAATTTGAAAGTTTAATAAATTTAAGGATCTTCAATGATGTTCGTTTGTTCAAGTGGGGGCATTGCGCTCATCTTTTGTAAAACTACGGTTTAACTAACTATGACCAAAAGTGTAAAGCCTCATCAGATCCGCAATATTCGCACTCGCTAACTATGGCTGCCAATGGCAGTGACTTAGCATTTCGGTTATCGTCCGGTCAAATTAATCTATTGTATAAGACTATAAAAACATGTCTCAAAATATTTTGTTCGGATGATTTTGCAGTATGTTAATGTTGCCCATACTTAAAAATGTTAGTTTCAAGATTTATGTAATATGAAGAATTATGAGATATTACATGAATATCGGCTTTTTTGATATTCATATCTAAATTATAGACTGACTTTCTTTGGATATTAAGAGACAATTTATGAATGAATTTCACTACTTATTCATAATTTCTTAGATTCTCAAGACGAACATAGTAACTCTAAAATAAAACATCTAAACTGCACACATTAAACACACTAGTCACATATAATTAGTGTCATAAATCTCTATCTAAAATGTAGTGACATCGTATGAACGCAAAGAATGGCTGTCGGTATAAGACTGCAAGTAAGAATGGCTGCAAGTAGTTGCTTTATAAGCATTTGAATCTTCAAAATTGTTACTTTAAATTTACCAAGAATTCATTCAGGAATAATATTCTTTTTAAGTAATTCAAAACCTTTTTATACAATACTGCTTTTAATTAAATAGTTTTAACGCAAAACTTAAATCACAATATTTTAGACAAATTTTATCTGGCCTGTGTTTGTAGTCAGAAATATACGAATGTGTGTTTTCTTCCTCGTTCATTGAAAGCATTTGTGTCATCAAAATAAATCCTGGTTTAAGATCCCAGTTTAATGAGCACCGTAATTTATCGCTGAGCTTGAGTATTATAGCAGAGTTTCGGAACAAACGTTCGAAATATGAACGCAGTCTCGATTCCGTGACATTTTATTTAATAACTGTTGTTTACGGAGATTTTGGATAGATTGTGTCGAATTTGCCTATCCATAACCGATGGAGAAGTTCACGTATTTAGCGGAAAGTTGAAACTTTGGATCATTAATTAAATTGCACACATATATCTCAGCGAGAAATTGAATAGAAATACGTCATATCAGACTTAATAGAAATTTATGCGTCCATTAAAATGAATACAGTTTAAACATGACATTGCTTTAGGATGATATTATAATGAGTTAAAAATAACAATACACTGTCGTTGATTCTTCATTCCTATGTAAAAGAATTTGGGATACGTCAAATTAACGAAAAAAATTTCAGATAGTCTCTTCTAACGAAACTACAGTGGTTTATTAACGTAGGTTTACTTACCGTTGCTTACCTCTTTTGTATGTATATATGCATGTATGTTTTATGTATACAGGGTGGTTATAAAAAAACTTTGCCAATATATGGACCTCTAGCGGCGGTTCCGTTCAACCGATAGAGAGGAGATTCCCGATATAGTTATTAAGAGGTATGTGCTCGGGATTCTGTGAACGGCAACAAAGTGGTGCTCACGGATACGGTTATAGGTGTAGAAACTCGAAATTTTTGAATGGCAACGCCCACTTTTTCCTTTCGCAAAATGCTCAGCGCATGCGAAAGCCCTAAGAGCGTTGGAATGGTACGTGTATCACAAAAAGCGGACGTGTTATGCACGCAAAAAAGACAGCAAAATTCTGTTTAACTGTTTACTGCTTGCCCAAGCGATATGGACTGGGTTTGGCGCGCTGCCAAAATTATAAGTTCGGGACGGAGGACATGTGAAATTTTACTTCCCGGAGGACTGTTATGTAGGAACGTAATCCTACGTTAAAAAAACCAAACAAAAACCAACCGTTTATTTATTAAGTCATGTACAAACATGGGCCGGCAAACGCAGGTTTCGCTGCAACGGGTGGAATGATACGTAAATACCAAAGAATTTATCCGTTTATTATTTGAAGGTCCAGTTCACCAGGGTAGAAGGCAGAGGAAAACCCCTTCATTAACTCCATCGTAAGGCACTCTGAGGATTAAAGCCCAACATCGTCCTCAGACGACCCAAATACTCATGCTTCATCCTGGCAGCAGAGCTCACTAAGCCCCGTAAAAGTAGGGCGTCTCGAGTTAATGTAAAATCAACCCTGTCGACAGAGGTATTCAAGTAAATATGTTAAAAACTCAAACCTGTTTTTTGTATGATTTTTTTAGCTATTATTTTTTAGACACCGTTTGTGTAATTTTTTGTGCAGTATATGTGAAAAAATCCACGTAGATACATAATATGAATAAAAAGTAAGAAAAAGTAAGAAATTAACTAAATTAAGTAATAAATTAACTAATGGGGGATTTGAAGTTACTTTAAACAATTTTTATGCATTTTATTTTATGCGGTCCCTATCAACCGCACATAAATAGGTTTGAGTGTATATTAATAAATTCGTTAACTGACGAAGAACTTACCGATAGGAAATGTGTGTCCTGTACTACCAGTTTTACCGTAGTGAAGTTACAGCTAATCGCTTTCAGAAATGTTTTTATGTTTTTAGCACATTAGTGTATAGATGCTATTTTCAGATCTCTGCGCAAAGTAATAAGCATTCCAACCAGGCCTATATAAGTTTCATTCACCTTCGGTCTATATCCTGTTATAATTAGCGACAGCTCTGTAAAAATTGCCAACGCACCGCTCCTCATAGTAGTTATAGAAAACATGTCATTCATCACTTTCTTACAGAAGTATATTAATAGTTTGTCACAAGTGACCATTGTAAATCAGCATGTCTGGGGAAGAAACCCGCCATCGCAACATCCCTATCTCGGTATCATATATGTTATCGAGCTAGCAACATCAGGACCTGATACTTCAGAGAGCTCCTTGTCTACTACCCACCTGTCGAATCCGTAATCAGGATATTCAGTATCAACTGATCTCTGTCTGTCCAATCGAATCACAAATAAAATAGTTCAGAAAAGAAAAAGAAAGGCTAAAAGTAGCTCTTCAAGCTCAAATTGAGCTTCTAATAAGGTTCTACAAGGCCCCATCCATCCTTTGTAAGATCTCCAATCCAACTTCCTCCGTAGCCTTGTTGGTTCTTGATTTACAGCACTTGGAAATAAATCTCTAAGCGCTATAAAATCACTTTTAAGTCAGAGCAAAACCTTCAGAATGCACTCGTTGCCCATTTTTCCAGTTTCCATTTTGTCTAATCCCCGTCGCTTCTATGCACTCCCCCTCCTTCACTTTTGATGTCCTGATTCCGTTTTCTCTAAGGTAGATTTACAAAAGCCTTACAGGCAGTCCTGGGTAGACTGTTTATCCTTAACGCCCAAGACGCAGAGTATTATATTAAAATTTAGTATTAGTTTTGCTATAAGTGTTTGTAATAAAGCATTGGATAAAATATATGTGTGTGTTCTGACACTCCAAATAAACGAACTTTGAAGTCAGAACTATTAGTCTCAATTTACGCTGTTAGTCAATAATCTCCTCACAATCAGCCACTATAATGTAATTTTTAGGGAAAAAAATCTCTTACTCTCGGGATTTAAAAAATATTTTAAACAATCAAAAGTCCTTATATAATTATCTTTCTCGAAAAAAAGGATATTTTTTTAAGACTATGTAATCTTAACCGAAAGATATTAAGACTAGTAAACCCACCCAGTGTTGTCATCGTTGCCTCCTCTTTGCAGAAAATGGTGTAAAGCCTCCATTGTGCAGGATCTTTCAAGATTTCTCTGAAATATAACGTGATCTGATTCCTTATCTTAATGCAGCCCTATTTACTTTAATAAAACTGACTGTATAACATCGTCTATCGTGTATTACAACAATTTCATCGATGTATAGGAACTAACACCAACGGCAAAACTGCAACTCAACTCAATCATAATTATTTCTTTTTTTTATGAGAAATGTACTTTAATTAAAAATAATTAATAATTATTTAAATTTTTATTTACTTAAAGCTAAGTAAACGACATTGCGTTTGTTAAAAAAATTATATCACTCATTGGAGAAAGAAACAATAGACATTTTTTTCGAACACACACTCGTTTACTCAATTAACGTAACTTGAAGTTACCATTTACAATAGACACCTATTCTCTTCCGACAGTGTCGACGAGGCCCTAACAAATAAGCCTTACGGAGAGGCTCCTGAAATTTAATTATTTCTACACAATCTAAAATTAATTTATTTGTTCAGAGACGCTTTCATTCTCGTGGCTACATTGTTTATAGTCGGCACATTAAATGACGAAAGAATCTATCGCCGCTGAGAGGATGAAAAATGAAGTGAAATGATGTAGCGGGCTAGCATAAAAGAGGTCGTTTTTTGAAATGAATTCTGGGGCACCTTTTTAATGCAGTGTCAGCGATGTGGGGCAATCTCCCCTAAATATTTCATATTTTTATATTTTTCCAAATTTTTGTTAGGAAAGTTTGCATTGTGTTTCGTTAAACTTTTATCGTAAATTGTAGACTTCAATTTATGTGTGCTTTTGAAACTTTATATAGAGATATATTCTTGTAAGTTGCAATATTTTACGAGAGTGGCGGCCGTTTTCATTTTTCTTCTGTGTTAACTGAACGTTTTGGTAACAGCTTTCTAAGCTGAAAGTTTCCTTAGACTGTGAAATTATGATGGGGAATTGAAAATCTTCATAGGAAGACAACATGCAGAGGAAAATAAATGGTTGTCATTTTTTCATCGGGTATTCTAAATAAGCAACATTGCAATTTAGTTTTAACTGAATTTATTTTTTAAGTGATTATTTAGAAAAGCAGGGCCATTAAAAGTCTTCATTCGGAAAATAGTTTTTAACAATACAAAAAAAAAAGAGATATTGCGAAAGTAAATTATTAATAATTTTTCTACACGTATTTGTTTACTATGGGGAGAAATAATTCCCCCAAAAATTTTTAATGTATTTTCTCTTGAGTAAAATTTGCATTAGATGTACCAACACGTAAAAGTGAAAGTTGTGATCAAATGACCTGATATTGCCTTATTTTACTGATAAAAATACAACCCTGAGGGGCGGCCCCGTTCGAACTTCCACAAGGAGATCGAAAATTGGTAGCAAGAAAGGTAATTCCAAGGTTCTAAGTCCTTATCCTCGCCTGAAAAGGGATTCCTAGTTGCGCGTCATGCGTCACAGATTCTGTTGAGCATGGTGTAAATCCTAATTCATGGTACGGCCTTTTCTGTTTTTTTCTCTTAAAGCAAATAGTTGCTAGGTCACGTGTTCAATTTTTTTATATTAGTCAAGAAAGATGTGGCCCCTGCGGGTGTTCGATCAAAACTTAGGTTGCCGCGGGGAGCAATGTTGGTTTACCGGTACGGATCTCCCAGATTAAAAAGTAGTCCACAAATTACCTAGGTTAATAGTGCGAATGTCTTTAGACAAGTGCCTCCACATTAACCAAAAAAAATATTAGGCACGAAAAACGCCTTTTTTTACTGTCAAATACGAATATATATCTGAGTGAAATCTAAGGTCTTGTACCGTAATAATGATCCGGGACTTCTGAAGCTGCCTTATGCGAATACTTAGAAGATAAATTTCCAGTTCAGTCAATAAACAGTCTGAGACAACTCTCTCATTTGAGCTCAGAACTTCAATAAGACCTGTAATTTCTGGAGCATTCCACAGAGAGCAACTTTGTCTAGTTTATTTCATATACGGCTGTTGCTCTTAAATACTGAGCTTTCAACCGACATTTTCAGTGATATAATACTAATACCATCAGCGGCAGAAAACGTTGACATTTGGCACATAAATAGCATGTAATAACCACTAAAGAATACTAGAAAAACAGGATTTAAACTCAAGTAACACAAATCCCATTTGGTAAATGTAGTGATGGTGCGTCCGTAAACATTAAGTGTAGTTTTCACAGAGTGCAGATTTTAATTGCAACTGCGTAAGAAAATAAGCATTGAATTGATCCTAAAGCAAATCTTATCTAAATTGATAGAAATTATAGCACCCAAACTACTGAAAGAAATCGGAGATTTGGAAAATATATTAACAAAAGATAACTGTAAATTAAACTCAATTTGCAATTTCGGAAGGAAATTCGGATTTCTCTCTGAAAATCAGAGCAAGGGAATGTCAATAGAGTAGGCCAAGACAGGCAAAATAGAACTCAGGAAATATTTCCATTCTGCAACGGTATCATGCAAGAGGTGACATTGCCAAGAGGAGACACTGAAAAGTGTAGAAACCATAGAGTATTAAAAACACAAAACAAATAAAAAAGGACTGGAACTAATTTTTAGAGTTTATGCAGACTCATAGCTTTGCCGAAATAAGATTGTTTCAAAAGGCAGAGAACCGAAAAGACTTTAGGCACTTGGCTGCCGGATGTACATACAGTGAGGTAAAAAAGGACTTAATGGTTAATAACGTAGTTCGTAGCGTGTGGAGTACACGAAATCTAATATATATTTATACCGTCATTGGTCATGATTGTAAAACACATTGTACGCTAATAAAGGTTCATAATGATTTAATAAATAATAGTCTCTTCTCTTCATGTTGTATCACACCATGCGTTACGATTTTATGCGCAACATAAATCATAAGGATTCTTAAGCTATCTACATTGGCCAGTCTTTCTGTTCGATATGGTTTCGATAACGGGTTACTGGTTACACATCATTAGCAATTTTATGTGGAACCACTAAGGTTGTTCCTGGGATATTTTAGGTAATCTTATGATCTGGATGTTGGGACTGCACTTCCATAAGGCCGCTTGTCTCAATTCATTATGATATGGTATTGATTGTTAACATAACATTTTTCCCGGTGAGCACAATGCAGAATGAGCGAATGCTTCACCTTTGAGAAGCCATATCTTGCAAAACTATATTTTCCAGCTCGAAACCCTGATCTACACCAGAAAGTTCTACTTTAGAGCAAAGCGGAATGACGAATCAGAAGCTTATCTTAATGCTTTCTATAACTCTAGTAGAAATGTGAAAGTCCAGATAGAATAATAAAATATCTCAAAGTGCGTACCTATGAGGATTACTGTTATTAAAAGACACACTAGTGGGCAGTTAAATTTACCAGAGTTATTGATAAAGTGTAAATCTCACAAAATAATCAGCCATGTGGTATGTCTATTATAATTGTGCATTTTCTATACATTCTTAATGTGGCGCATTGTTAAGAATTCAAACACACAAGGTAACAACTAGGATTCCTTTGTGACAGTACCAACTCATAAATCTTTTTTTATGCGAAATGAGCGATAATGTCACATCCATTTTACAAATCCTCATCAATCAACGACAAACATCCCAAACTGCTATCTGTCAGCGATTCCGGAATCAAATATCCTGAATGTATAAATTTATCACAATTCCGGCTTAATAACGCGCATAAAACGTCTAATACTTACCTTATACATACATCCTCACAGTGAATCTCACCGTAAACAAGCTCTTGCCCAACTCGTTACACGCTTTTCTTCGTTGCTAAGGATATAAGCGCTTATTCATTACGCTTAATAAAAGGAACAGGCGATGGTTACTGTTTACATCCTCTCCTTTTTTTTGCGTGTGTGTCGACGCCGCGTTGAATATTTCATGAACCTGTGCCTCTCGCAACCCATTATCCGCATGTTAAACAGTAGAGCGACGAGGCTTCCGATATACGCAGCTAGTTGTTCTCTCTATTGCTGGGGGTAGAGGAGGGACAGAACGGATGTTTTGAAGCAATTTTCATTATGGACTTGCACTTGACAGAATGACATTTTTTTTGAGTCCGTATCAGAAGTACTAAGGAAATATTTAATTGAGAGAACGTGTAAAACTCTTCCGTAAATACAGGCTGTTTTCGCCTCGAGGGTGTAAAAAGGAAGTCTCTTTTTTAATCTACTTTTCATCGTTCTTCTTCTCATACAGTATTATAAATTTAAATAATAAAATTATGAGTTACAACCAGGCCGCCCAGTGTGAAAAATGTAATAAAACCAGATGGCATAAATAAAATTATAATTAAAAATCCCAGCTTTTTTAAAAGTATATTTTTATTATCAAAAATTATAAAAAAGGATACAAATAAAGTAATACACAACCCTCTTTCTAAGGCTACTTAAAATTAATTTTTTTTAATTCGTGATTCTTATCAGGCAAAACAAGCTTCTTCTATGAAGTCTCGAACCAGTTCTGCTTTAAGTATCCAGGAACGAATATTTTGATGATATCTATCTATTTATTCTGTCATCATATGATCGTGCACAGTTTCAGTTGTAAGAGAGCGCATGAGTTTTGTTGTGACTCTATTAACATATGAAAATACTCTTTCTACGCAGAGGAAAGAGGTGAAATAGTCAAATGTATCATCAAGTGTGATAACATTCCATATTTGGGATTATTAAATCCATCTTTTAAATAACGAAACAAATATCAAAATTCTAGAAGGGTTTAGTAAGAGAGAGATATATCATGATTCTTTGGAAAGGATCTCTGCGTGTATAATTTCACTGTTATTAACTTCTACATTGAAAATAATTTAACACAATATAAGAAATTAATATACATAAAGAAGGCATGGACGGACGAACGAAATTAACAGAAAAACTGCACTAGCGTTAAATTATTTTAAAACTACAAAATCTTGCATTTAATGGACTACAGAATCTTGCATTTATGGTGCGTTTAGCTCTAAGTGCAGGATGTCTGCTTATTTTCTAATGATTTGACTATCTGTTTCCATGGGGATCTCGGGGCGTTGGGATGTCTTTTGGTTAGACCTGCATCCTGTTCAGAAAGTTCCCCCTTGAGGTAATTGATTCGGTTAGGTCTCCTGATGAAGAGAGGCCTAATAATGAAGAGAAGCTTGCATTTAGAATGCGTTTAACTCCAAGTGCAAGATTTTTATTTCTTTCGTTTGATTTTCATTGCATTATTCCTGTTATTTAATATCTTTCTCTGTTGAATTATTTATATTTTACTAGTAATAAATTCACTTTCATTAATTTACATAATTGCATAATTAAATTCCATGATTACATTTTCATAACTAATAATACTTACAATGATAAATAAATATTACTTTTTTTCTCTATTTTTAGCTTACAAGGGAAAAACCTAGATTTTGAGATATTTAAAAAAAATAATACCATAAACCCACAAAACCCATACGGTCACTGAAATCCCAGATCTGGGATCAAGGGGACAGTGGACTTTCAAAATTGTGAAATTTGTCCAAAAATTCGATTTTTTAATTTTATCGAATTGTGAAACTAGGGACGAGTACGATTGTGTTGCAAAAAGAATTTTTAATTTATGTGATTACTTTCCTAGTTATAGGCATTTGTATTTAATTTAGATATTATGTGGGTTACTAATAGCAATAACTTTAAATCTGTTTTTCTCAAAATAAAAATTTTCATGTCATACGAATATTCAAACTGCTCCAGGCGCATTTCTAATTATCGTATTTCTTTGAAATTTAAGTTTTATATACTTAACTGTATATCAAATAAATCTTATTCAAAATAATTATGCTTCGTAGCTCAGAATTTCTAAATTTTGTACTTGAAAAGATGATTTATAGGTATTTTGCGAAATAAAAAGGGTTTTTTCACTATTATTATTTTTTTTCTTTATAACTTTAATGAATGCTTAAAATAAGCAATAAGTTTCATTTTTAGTTCTATAAGGTATCCTGTAAATAAAAATTACCATATTATATGCAAAAGAAATGCGCATGGAACATTTTTAATTAGGCCAATTTTTGATATAATTAATAATTCATAATTCATAAATTATTAGTATTTCATCATTAAATTTTAACCCTTTTTACATATCTATGGTACTAATCACATTTCAAATTCCATGCAAATGCATTCAAAACAAAAAAAGTAAGGTTTGGAGGTCCACTGTCCCCTTAAAAACCCAAGGCTGGGGAACCCTGGTTACAACGAGTCAGTCTATATATGTTGCGTAACGATTTATCATACATCACCGGTAACAGGTTGTTTGAAATTTGAGTTAGGGAAGACTTCCCACATTAGAGGAAGAAAACGTGTGGTAACCCCCCTGATGCTTTACAGTTACTCTTAAACCAAATAAGTTTATTCGACCGCAGAGATCTGGAACTCCGCATTGTATTTTATTCAGAATAAAATGGAAGGCTGGCAGTAAGAACACTTTTACTATAATAGTGCATTGCGTCTGTCCGGTCAATAAAAGAGTCTGCGTTCAAGAATACGTCCAGGAGAACTTTTACATGAGTTCAGTAAACATGGTATAAATAAGAGAAGTAAAGTTTTTCGAATTTACTAAAATAAATTATAGAAAAAGTTTGGATCTTGGTTATTCTAAATATTCGTAGTAATTTGGTATACTTGCCAGGAATATTCAGATATCTTCACTAATATTCTTAGCACACGAATCATACAGCAGTTATGCATCATTAGTTAAAGTTTTAAAAAAATTGCGAATACAGAAATTAGTATTTTTCAGTGTACGTCACTTGATTGTAATCTAAATATTTCCTGTTGTGTAAAATCTTTTGATATTTTGAAGAATAATATTTTAATTTCAGCACATTACGATACTAATAAAATAAATGCAACTTTTAAGTTCATAAATTACAAAATATAAATATATTCCGTAAAATTTGAAATTTTATTTCCTAATGCTACTATAGGGTTTTTTTAAATAAAAACAAAATTTGTTTCACAGATCCATAAACTTTCTTTGTGAAAGCAATGATCTTAATTTTTCTATAATAAAAATACAAAAATTTTTTCACTTAAGACATAACGACTCGTATGACTATATATATTAATACTTTAATGAATTTTAGTGGGAAGTTAGTGGTAGTACGGAAATTACTTTTTCTTGTTTTTCATTCAAGAGAGAAGCATTTTTTATGTAAAAAACGCATGTTTTAACGAACAGCATTTAACTTCCTTTTTAGGCAGTCTGTTTCGAGATGGAATATGTAAAAATGCGAAAGATCGATTTTCCTTTTTGATTCACTGCAAAAATTACGCATATTTTATAAGAAAAGTTTATTATCTGAGACTGAAAAGATCAGGGCAAATTTAAATGTATTCTTCCCGAACGCGTTCCTGCTATTAACAGAATCAGAAAATGGGAACCAGTAAGTCATTTTCAAACATCTCAGCCCTGCATTAAGATTCTTCATCGAAGCTTTTGGTGAACAATTTTGATGCAGCATTTCCGTGTAATGACTCCTGCGCTCGATTTGAAGAATTTTAATGAGGAATGATTCGTGTACGCTGAAAGCAATAGAGCAAGCGGTGCCCAATTTATTCATATTTATTTCTCAAATTTATTCAGTTATTACCTCAGTAATCTACATTGAAGTTTTCTCTCCCTACATTTTCTTCATAGACTGTTGAAATCTCGGTCCTGGTAAGTATATTTGTATGAAGTTTTGGACTTAATCGGTCTTCCACTAATTGTTTCTACACCATCGATTATTAAGACCAGGTCAACAAAACTTATATGATTTCTCTACTCGTAGTAACTTATAATATTCCAACTAAAATTGAATAGCTGAATCGAAGTCATTTTAACGCTGTTTTAACGCTTGTTTTATGTAATTTTAACGCTGCTGTGTACTAACCCTATTAGATTCGTTCTCCTTAATGATAACCTATAGAGAAAATATGTCCAAGGATTGCTGGCATGTATCTAAAGATTTTCAAAAATAATAATAATAATAATTGTACTTCGAAATAGCGAAAGAAATTTTACACCTTGGGGCATTTTTCGCTTTTTTTAAATGTAAATACTTTAAAATTTAAATTATTCGGGGAAAATAATCTGATCTAGTAAAAAAAACCCTGTAAAATTAACCCTGTTTAACTCTTTCAGTCCCAAAAGTTTATTATTCATTCTAAAAATATGAAATTCCTGAAATGTACTCATTTTATGTCCAGTATAAAGGAACAGAAAGAAAAAAAAATTAAATTTATTGATCAAAATTTTAAATGATTCCAAATGGCATCATTGGGAATTAATTAGTGCATCCGTTAAACATAGAGTTAATGCCATTTGGAATCATTGGGAGTTGATGCTAGGTGGAATAAAGTAAATATTTAAATATATTTTGATCTATGCATGTATCTGAAGCAAATAATATATTTTAATGAATTTTAATAATGTATTTTAATAATATATTTTAATTTATTTTACGTGAAATATTTTAAAACAGTTGTTAATTTTGTTAAGACAAAGTGATACATTGCATTTTTCACATATTATTCTGGTGTACGAATTGATACACAATTTGCGTCTTTTTTTTCCTTCTATATGAAGAGGTCAATGGCTTAAATTGTCAAATCTGACATCAGCAATGGGATTTGCATATCCATTAGGTCTACACCACCCATCCCTTTGTTATAAACATCAACAATGTGCGGGGTCTTTTTTTTACATCAATAAAGCTTTTTGAAGCAACAGACCATCTTTTTACACTTTCCACAGCTTCCACTCCACAAAAGACAGAAACGACAGTGACACATTTATTATCAAACCATTTTACTGTTGTAATGTTTTTATCGTCTGTTGTATAATCGTAGCTTCCACGTCCTGAATCTTTCAATTTTTTCTCATCTTTAGAGAATGGAAAGCCATTTTTCGAATTTTTGGGAATTCTATTTTCCCGAAAAGTTTCTACCATCAGTAGGTTGTAAGCCTGAAGTTGCACAGCTAGGTTGTATGATGCGAACCAATTGTCGCCAAAAAGTTTATGATTTTTATTTCGTGGTACTGTCTCTGCCAAACATATTACAACGTCACCGCTTATCCCAAGCTTTGTCTTCTCAGCTAATTTTGAAGTAAATCAGTAGAAGTACAATTACATTCAAATAATACAATTATAGTATTCAAATTTTGCACAACCATGTGCCACAACTACTAGCAATCATAAATGAACATTTAAAGGTGATGAGTTTCACATCCCATTGATAACTCCTAGAGATGCCATTTGAAATCACTAATTTTTGGAAAAATAAACAACAAAAATTTCGGATAATTTGTTTTGAAAAATTGCAAAAATATGATTTTTACACATATTTAAAAATGTTAAGAGACTAATTTAATCATTCTTAAATTTTTAATTACATCTAAAATAAAATTGATTTTAACTTGTTTTTAGATTTCAGTTGACATTCAAACGTCAAATATTTCTTGATTTACTGGGATAGTGCTGCAATCTATTGGGTAAGGGAAAAAATATTTTTGAATAGAAAAATGTACAAATATTTTAATAAAATTTATTTTATATCACTGGCAGTTCTAGCGGCTGAGAAAAAAATTGTGAATATCATGATTCCAATTGGCATCACTGGGAGTGAAAGGGTTAAAGGTGCAGAAAAGTTCAGACTAACTGAAAATACCATTTGTATTAGATTCTCGGCATTTATGTGGCTATAAATAGTAGACACATTTTCTCCGTAGGTTAACATTGAGGTGAGCGAATCCAATAGGGATAGTACACAGCAGCCTAAAGGACCAAAGGTGCATAATAAAACCCTATCTGTTTGATTTTAATAATTTAATGGAAGGAGGAGCTATGGTATAAATCAGGGGTGGGCAATTGTTTTGGCTCGGGGGGCCGCTTTGTGGAAGCGGAAGTTAGTGGAGGGCCGCACCTTTTAAAATTATTGCATTTATTAGTTAACTTTGCATTTCAGAAAAAAGTATAAATCGTGTCATAAAAATCAATAAATATAAATGAAATAAAATATTGGCAGTTTTTCTGGCTGTCTCAGAGTTTTTGGCTGTCTTTGGCAGTTTTCTGGCTGTCTTGGCGGGCCAGAAAAGCATCTGTAGCTGGACGTATGAGGCCCGCGGGCCGCAGTTTGCCGACCCTTTTTTATAAATAATTCAAACCGAATTTCTTTAATTAGCTTATTAATTCTTGCATTTCTCAAATAACATTCAACTTTTAAACAAATAAAATTCAGCTTTTTCACTACAAAAGTTGAATTTGCTGGAATGCTAGTTGAATTTTAGAAGTTCCATTAAAAAAAGCGCGTATACTTCATTTTCCTTCTCAAAATATGAATTTGTAACAAATATAATTTTCGTTACCGCTGACCCTAACTGCACTCCACACGAGTACTGATAATACCGGGATGCAGGTAGAAAGGAGAGTCCAGGACGAGACACTGAGTGTAGGTATAAGTGTCGAAGTAGTTGGTGTTAACAATGTAATCGAGTGTTCCTGGAACTATGTGATAACTGTGTGTGTACTTAAAATATCTGATCGCCCCTTGTATATGCTTATTTTATGTCAAGGTGTCCTGTGTAATAAAGTCCATGTCCATCCAACCGGATATTTACTCAAATTAGGATATTTGTCATAAATTCCTTTTATTTTGTTTAGCTTCCTTCCAAATAACCATCATACGGAGTGTTTATCTGCACCAGGTATTATTACCTAAGTTTGTTGCTAAAAATACAGAGATTAAAATCAGATACAGTCGAACCTCCATATATCGAACTTCCCCATATCGAAATTTTCTATGTATGGAACTGTAGCAGGACACTCTCAACTCAACCTTTTCTGAAAACAACCCCGCCAGAACTCGACGTCTGGGTTGGAGAGTAGTAATGGAGAGACAGAGATTAAATGAATGGCTTGTGCCATCCGCGCGCTATAAATTTTTTAATCCTTAAAAATGTAATTTTTGTAACTTCTGTAAAAATAGTTTTGTTCAGTAAAGAGTAGTGTGTGTAAATTTTGATGTCATCTCTGCATCCCTCATCACAATGGCGGACTGAAAAGGATCACACAATTTAGGATAAAAAACTTCCTACTGTTCGGTTTGCCCTAAACACAGCTAAATCTGACACCACTGGTTACACAGATGCATTCTTACAATTTGGAAGAGAATTACGGACCACGGATGATATCTCACATGATCTAAGCCAAATAATCTTACGTGATAACTTTGTTCCAGAAATAACACCGTATTTAAGAAAATTTAATAAAATAACTACCGAAATTCAAGATATAATCCAACAGCGTCAAGACAGACATAAAAAATTTGCACACCAAAAACGCCGGAAAGGTCCTCAATACAAACCAGGTGACTACGTTTGGATAACATCACACCCTGTGAGCAACGCTTCCCAACAGAAAACGACAAAATTTATGCCCCGCAGAGACGGCCCCTATGTCATCATTCAACAAAAGTCCCCTACCACTTTTATTATAGCAAATAAAAAAATCCCTTCTTATCCCATAGGTACTTATCATATCTCAAGTTTAAAGCCATGTTATGGAGCCGATTCGTGTCCAGTGTGCCCGCTTCGACCTCGTGGAAGACCCAGCCATGTTACCAGTGCTGTTCTTCTTCGGTTCCTCTTGCTGTTCCTCTTCTACCGACCAGTACCGACCCGATGCCACCCTACCCGAAACTGTGCTAAAAGATGCAACCAGCTGTGCGAGGATGCTTCCAGCGGGTAAAGGTGGAGTCTGTAGCAGGACACTCTCAACTCAACTTTTTCTGAAAACAACCTCGCCAGAACTCGGCGTCTGGGTTGGAGAGTAGTAATGGAGAGACAGAGATCATATGGATGACTTGCGCCATCCGCGCGCTAAAATTTTTTTAATCCTTAAAAATGTAATTTTTGTAACTTCTGTAAAAATAGTTTTGTTCAGTAAAGAGTAGTGTGTGCAAATTTTGGTGTCATCTCTGCATCCCTCCATCACAGAACTCTTTGCAAATCTCCATGTTCATTACATAGAAAAACTGTTTCTATATATCCAAAAAATTTCTATATATCGAAATTTTTTTCGCGGCATATTGGGAGATCTTATTCCACTTTAGAATAAAATCTCCCAATTTTTGACGTTTGAAACAATACGTCGTGGACTTCAATTCGCAGAAAATGTCCCTGGTGAAGTTTTAGAGGACTTAATAAATGCGAGCATTTCTTTGATGAACTTTCCGCAAAACTGGCTGTTCAGCAAGATATTCGTAGTTTTTTTTTAAAGAATGTAGCTGTAATCACTGTAACCACTGTCTGGATTATTGTTTTTTTAAAAGGTATATAGTAATCAATAAATCTTTCATATTAATTCATTTCTTAGTTATTAACTTTCATTTAATGTGATTCGCATATAAATTAGAAATGGAGTTTCGTATACAAAAATTAGCTTTAATTTTAATGTTTTAGGAGAATTATGATAACACTAAGAGGAATTCTATAAATCAAAATTTCTATATATATCGAATTTTTTTCCGGCATTTTGCTACTTCGATATATGGAGGTTCGACTGTATTTTTAGATTTTGAATATAACCAGAACTCTATTTTCGAACACAAATATCTAAGACTTTACATAACAAAGATCAAGAATTAGTTTATTCTTTTGCTTGTTTGGAGTCTGTTTGCAATTATAGTGCTCCCTTTTACAACTAGAAAGCCTCATAAATATAATTGCTAAGGGCGCATACTTCACAAATTTCAGCTGTGGATAATTCTCGCTTTTAGAGAAAACTTTATTGTTATCTTTACCACAGTTTAAAATGCTCACTAATGTTGTCTTCGTTCAGAGAAAAGACATTAATGAAAATGAATTTCAAACCTTAATTTAGAGAGTCATCTCATTCCAATGAGACAAGTGTTAAATGAACACTCCATACCCCTCATCACTAGCGTTTTCAGTTTAAGACACTCGAGATAACCTGCGAAAGAGAATAGTCTATATATGCGAATGTAGACCGAAAAAAACATTTAAGTTGTTTTGCTTCATTGTCCCATATCTTAAAATACCTAAAATTATATTGATTTATTCG
Organism: Dolomedes plantarius; assembly: GCA_907164885.2. Taxonomy (NCBI): domain Eukaryota; kingdom Metazoa; phylum Arthropoda; class Arachnida; order Araneae; family Dolomedidae; genus Dolomedes; species Dolomedes plantarius. Next base: position 150,446,629 of record OU015497.1, read on the forward strand.
ATTTATATATACATACATACTTACATACAAATAAATATATATATATATATATATATATATATATATATGTGTGTGTGTGTGTGTGTGTGTGTGTGTGTATTTGTTTGTTTCTGTGTGTGTAATAATAACGCCCCACCTTTTTTTACTTTACACGTATTCTAAATTATTCTATTTTCACTAAAGCAGAGTCTCTCTTTCAAAATTAATCTAGAAATAAATGAATTAACTAACTAGTTTGTCCCTTAAGGCACGCGCTGAAAGTCAGGCGCCAATGATTCAGGATTATTCAGAAACCACGTGCCCGGCATAGCATGTTCGGAATCTTGAATTTTGTCTCCCGTGGTCTAGTCGTATGATCGGCCCTGGCCAATTAGAGAAATGTTATAACCTAGCATCACATTAGCGCCCCCGTGGTTTAAAAGATGGGACAGGGGATTTTTGCGCTCTCTCTGCTTCCTCGCTTCTCTTAAGGGGACAGTAAACTTTCAAAATTGTGAAATTTGTCCAAAAATTCGATTTTTTTATTTTATTGAAACTACGGACGAGTAGGAATGTGTTGCAAAAAGAATTTTCCATTTCTGTGATTACTTTCCTAGTTATAGGCATTTGTATTTAATTTAGATATTATGTGGTTACTAATAGCAATAACTTTAAATGTGTTTTTCTCAAAATAAAAATTTTCATGTCATGCGAATATTCAAACTGTTCCAGGCGCATTTCTAATTTTCATATTGCTTCGAAATTTAAGTTTTATATACTTAACTGAATATCAAATAAATCTTATCTATATAAATAAAGCAGAGTGTCTCTATGTATGTATGTATGTAACGTATACAAATCTACATTTCTTGACGAATGTGGTTGAAACTCCGTATACTTATGTTTTGAAGCCTTGAGATAATTCTAAGATTAGTTTGGAAGCTTTAAAATAATTATAAATAAATACAGTTTTTTAAAATAATTATAAATAAATACAATATTTCATCTCCAGATGATGAAATAAACATGGCCGACATTTCGTCGAAAATAGGTGTATTTTTTTTTCTCATGAAAGTACATAAATGTTACATATTTGGAAAGAGCTTTGAAAACTGATAATTTTTTCTGCTTACAGTTATTCTGTTACTTTAATACTTTAACAGATATTGTAATTCTAAAACTCCACCGCTGAGAAATCAAATCAACCATCCACAGTATGGTGCAGCCATATGTCGGCAGCGACGGGAATGAAAATTGACGGGAATTTAATATATTTGTATGGCCCTGAAAAGGCCCTTTTTTTTTCTTTTGTGGGGCCCGAGTATAGCCGGGCTTCGTTCGTCTAGTTGAAAATAATTATGCTTCGCAGCTCAGAATTTCTAAATTTTGTACTTGAAAGATGATTTATAGGTATTTTGCGTAATAAAAAGGGTGTTTTCACTATTATTATTTTTTCTCTTTATATTTTTAATGAATGCTTAAAATAAGCAATAAGTTTCATTCTTCGTTCTATAAGGTATCCTGAAAATAAAAATTACCATATTATATTCAAAAGAAATGCGAATGGAACATTTTTAATTAGGCCAATTTTGGATATAATTCATAATCCATAAATCATAAATTATTAATATTTCGTCAATAAATTTTAACCACTTGTACATATCTATGGTACTAATCACATATTCAAATTCAAGCATATCCATTCAAAACAAAAAAAGTTAGGTTTGAAGGTCCACTGTTTGAAAGTAACCTTGTCCTGTCTTCGCGCTGTTTCGCTGCTGTGCAATATTACGACGTAAAGTCTGCCTTCTGAATGCGCCCCGGAAGGGACAGGTGGCGTTACTATTGTGGGTGTCCGGCCGTAGATGTACGTGCTTCGGGTCTCTGTTCTGTGTGTTCATTATAAATATATATACAGTGGTACCTCGACTTACGAGTGTCTCGACTTACTAGTTTTTCGAGATACGAGCATTCTTTCGGTAGATTTTTTGCTTCGAGTTACGAGCTAAAATTCGGGTTACGAGCAAGCTTCAGATATCTCACCACTAGTTTGAGCAGCGAATGCCATGTTACGTGCTCATCAAATGAGAACACAAGAAGCATATAATATTTACAGCTTTTATGTACAATTATTATACAATTTTATAGATATTATTCTGAGACTACTATCCAGTCTTAAACCGAGAGATTAACACCCGGGGCAGCTTGCTCTGCCCACACTTGAGTCGCCCTCTGAAACCGAACAGCGCCCAACCTCTCACGCAGAGAGATAGCTTCAATTCCCTTCCCCACACTGGAACTCCCCGTGGGGTCTAAGGGATGGGATGATCTTGGTCCTAGGATCGCAAGCTCTCACCCTTCTACGGATTCTGAGAAAACGTTCTTCGGATTCTCAGAAAGAAGAATCTGGACATTACAGCCACAGTGAACGATGCAACAATCGCCCAGCTTCCGTGTCTCACTCGTTCACTCTAAGAGAGTAGCTGGTAATAACAGCGAAAGTGAGGAAAGTGGGATGAAAAGGTCAAAAATCAACGAATAAGATTTAATTTTTCAGTTCAGCCTTTCTCCACCTCTTCCATAAGCATCTTCAAGTCTGATCTACAAGGTAAATGTTGTGCATTACACATAATAAAATAAATTCATTGCAGTACATTCTATTTTATTGCGTTTTGATAACATGTTCGTCGTCTATAAGCACTTTTTTCTAATTTATAAACGTGTAAAAAAAATTGCGGTGTTTTGAGGGAGCCCGGAACGAATTAACGGCATTTCCATTCATTTCAATGCGGAAAATTGATTCGAGATACTAGTATTTTGAGTTACGAGCTCCGTCATGGAACGAATTAAACTCGTAAGTCGAGGTATATATATATATATATATATATATATATATATATATATAAACATAAATATATATATATATTTATATATATATATATATATATATATATATATATATATATATATATATATATATATATATATATATATATATATATATATATATATATATATAGGTGTGTGTAGGCATTAGTCTTTTCAATATGAACCTTCAATATCCTTCAATATTCTATTTCCCCGTTTGTATATATATATATATATATATATATATATATATATATATATATATATATATATATATATATATACAAACATAAAGAGGCCTACAGTTTCAGACCATATATGGTAATGTTAATGGGATTCAGAAATTCCGTGTGTCTATGTAATAATCGTAATGGCAAAACGCCTTGTTATGAATATGAAAACTTCTAAATCAGACAGCAGGTAAAATAAAAAAAACATTACCTTTTATTCGGTAAGCACACAGACAAAAAAAATGACGAAGAGACACAGCAACAAAAAGTGGAGAGGACAAGAAACAAATAAGACAATCCAGTATTTATACATGACATGATTGATTCTAATTGGTCGACGGATGGGGGAAAAATAAACATTGCCACTTTAGCAAAACCAAAGAAAGAAAGTTAAATTATAAAATGGTGAAGTTACGCCATCTGTCAACGATATCCCACAGATCGTCACGTGCACTAAAGGCAAAATACAATTTATCAACTAAGTTATGCATAGATAGGATTTTGGAAGGGTGGTGTGTGTGTATGTATGTGTGCGCGCGCGTATGCGTGTGTGTGTGTGTATGTGTGAGTCGGTGTGTGTAGGTATTAGTCTTTTCAATATGAACCTTCAAAACTGTTTCCAATATTCTAGTCGTGTAGTGATATTTGTAAGACCAAATGGTCTAAGCTTTCTTTAATTAATATTTTTCTTAAAATTATGTAATTTAATTGTAAATTTTCCTGCATAAACATTGTTCTGTACAGCCTACATATATTTAAAGATAACTGTAGTGGTCCTTAACAAACCAGCTATATCGGTATTCAAATATTTTCAAGCAATTTTCTTCCATATTTTCAATTTCGAAATCTTAGCTTCTACGGTAGAAAATGATATCATCAGCGTTTATTATCCCGTCGCGTCGTGAAGGAAGAATTTCAGCACCTTTGCACTTGAGACATAAGTTTTTCCCCAAATCTTGAGACATAAGTACACGGGGGCGCGGGTTTCAAGGTACTCAAGAAAGCGGTGACGTCACTGAAACCGCCGTACGATATTATTGTTTTTTTTACTTACTAGGAAAAAAATAGCCCTAGAGACGACGTATTACATCCTAAAGGTGTGTTACTCCAAAAGACCTCTGCCCAGAAACCCGAAAATATAGCGTTGACGCCGAATCCGTAAGAAACATGAAAGAGATGGTGTCAGATTACCAAAATCAGCGATTTTCCTCCGCTACCGAACGAAAAGAAACGGAGCTTTCGTGACTATCCCACGTGCCCCTCACTCGGGTATCGCAGAGCCTCAAGGATACTCAATTTGCGATATTTTTAAAATCTCGAGGAGTTCGAGGCGATACGGTCTCCGCCATGTCCGCGAAGCTAGCGATCTCGCCGTGTGACGTTAAGGAGCAAAAAGTAAACCCTAAGGTTTTTTTAGTCCTAGAGAACTATGGTCTGCCAAATGCTCCCCAAAAACGAAATCCTAAGATGTATAAGCCAGCGATTATGTTTAGTCAACTTAAAACTTTTGCCTTTCAAGTGTTTTCATATTTGGTTATGTTGACGCATTCATACAATCTATTTTAAGTGTGATGTCTTTATGTATGAGCATCAGTCTTTGAACGTTTAGTCCTTTCTCCTTCTACATGAAATGACCTGGGCAATGTGAACTCTATACTGGGCAATGTGAACCTTGGCAAAGTGACTGTACTTTGATACGATTCTGAGGTATATAACACATTTAATAAACGCTTACTTAATATCCTACATGAAATATTTAACATACGTAATAATTTATGAATACGCTTATTTTATGGAAGAAGTCTTAGTGGAAAAAATATTAAATGGGAAAATGAGAGAGTTATATTTTATAATGGAACTAGTATAAGCTGAAATGAAACAATGAAGTTTTTGAATACAATGAGGAAAACTTATATTTCAAAGAAAAAATGTGTCAAAGCTAATTAAAAATTATTTACTCAAAATTATATGAAATATAATGCATAAGAGTGGCCTAAATGAAAGTGAGACTTTTTTCTATAATGGTTTATAGGTTGGAATATTAAGAACGAATGTCTGTTTGAACGAATTCGTATGAAGACCGTTTATAGTCACCTTGCTTAAACACGTTTAAACACCTCAATGACACTTTCTGACAATAACAGCTTTGTTTCATAACATACAACGTCATCTACTGGCGCAAACACAAAGATCTAAGTATTTAACCGCTGCTGCTAATACAAAAGTCTCACTTTCATTTGGGCCACCATTATAGTTATATATAAAACATTATTTATAAATATATACATATATATATATATATATATATATATATATATATATATATATATATATATATATATATATATATATATATATATATATATATACATATATATATAATGTTATAAATATAAACAATGCTCTGAAAAAATATTTAAAATCAAAGCGATTACATCTGATTACTCGTATTATATTGTATATATGTACTATCCCCCCCATTAATTGCAAATTTATACTGTAAATTTTATTTATAAATATTTAATACGCATATTGTTCTTACATCTCTGTGTATTATTTTCTCTAATCCTTGGACCTAATTGATGAGACGGTATTTTCCACATACAACAGCTCCGTCACCATGACGGCAAAAAAAACCAAGAAATATGTAAATACGTAGTATGACTTGATGAGCTCTTCATTTTACTTCCAAATTACAGGATATTTTATTGTGTTATGGCAGTACTCCAAGGATTAAATTGATTTCGTATGCAAATACCAACGGGAATTCGGTTTAATTAACGGCCAAAAATATTTCGCCATTGTTACGTACTCAAAAATCTTATAATAAGCTATGCATTATGCAACATTTATTTTCAAATGAAGCAGATTGGTATGACGAGTTGCTTCTTTAAAAAGTCAGCATATGAAATTTTATGACGGAAATTTTACATTTTATGTGTATTTTTTATGAATATTTTATACAGCAACTAGAAATTCTAGGTTTTTATTTTGTCGTAAAATTCGTGAAGATGTTTTTCAATGCACAAGCTAAGTTAATTAAGAGTGGAAAAATATGAATAACTCCTGCATTAAAATCTGGGAAAAAATACACTTTCTTTTTCATATGGGTGCATAAAGAGATAAAATAAGATACAAATGCGAACAGAAAAAAATACTTAAATAAAATTGTACGAACGACCTCAAGACGTTTGAAACATAAAAGTTAGTGCAATTTATTTAAAAGAAGCGGAATTTAATCACGTAATTAAACTGTGATTTTTTGTTATGAGTTTCAGATAATTAAAAATATTATAAAAAAACCTGTCTTCAAAGCATGCAACTACAATACCAAAGAAAGACCTCCCCTTCATTATGCACTTAGCTAAATCTATAGTGCAGTTGGATTCTTCAATGACATTGCATATCCATTGTTGTAGGACTGACTCTACACCTTGAGATATACATAGAAATTTATTTCTGCTGTTACACTGATGTATTGGATAGAGTAGAATATCCCTCTAAATATAGTAAAAAATATGGATAAAATTAAATGCAAAATATTGGAAATTTTTGGCTTGAAATGCACTTTGTTATCATGGGAAATTCTTGCTCTATTATTCAACAATAGAAGTTTTTCTGAAAGGACAAGATTAGATTCAATTTAAGGTAGCCTTTTAAACACCTAACGGGGGGGGATGATTAAGAGGCATTTTATACTAAATTGTTTGATAAAATAATGCTAAAAGATAAATTTATTTAAATATAAATTTATCTCTGTTTCTCTAGTATCATTTAATTAGAAATTTTATTTTCTTTATCTCTCACTCTTAAATTTACCGTTCTTTCTATTTTTTTCATTTGATTTTAAATGAGATGCGCAGTTGATCTACCTCCTCCTGTGCAATCAGGTAACACATTTTTTTGGTTAAGAGAACTGTGAATATTTCTTTCATTGCCCTACATTGAAAAACGTTCTTTTGTGGACCGTTACAGGGAGTCCCGGACACTTATGGACTCATAGACTATTTGCTGCATCTTTTTTCGTTTTTTGTGTTTCTTGTGTTGTGCTTTTTTGCGGCTGTAGTTGTCTTTTACTATGTGCCATTGGGAAAAAAATTTATTCTAAATTTCACGTTCTGTCTTTTAATATTGTAACTTTAGAAATTTTATTTGTTTCGATTACTTCTTGTTTAAATTAAAATTTGTCGCACTATATCTATTTATGACTTAGTTAAGAATTCATCGGGTTTTTTCATCTATTAATCATTTAATTTTAAACTTATTGTTCTTTACACAGATACTGTTTATTTGTAAATTTTATGCTCTTACCTATTTAAAGCACATCCATTAATTTTAAATTTATCTTTATCTATTCATCGTTTAGTTATAAATTTTTAGGATATGAAGGCTGATCTTTGAACAAACAATTACAAATATAAGCATGCAAGTAGTAGATAGTATAACGAGAAGTATGGGCTTCCATCATAAAAACCCGAGGTTTGAACATAGATTCTAAAAACACAGTAAAACTTTATTTTCTGAAAGACCATCAATCCGGGAATTAATGTTAATACTCAACGTATTGCAGAATTTCTATAATTTAAGGGGGTCCAGGACACAAAATTGTTCGAATTTTGTGTTTTTTTGCATTAAATTTTTTTTGTTCTTTTACGCTTAAAATGACGTTTAAATAATGTTTCTATCTTAATTAGAACAGGATAAATTATTATTTTTTTCTGCAACATTCTAATAGTAGCCAATCGTTGTTTAAACCTGTAAGTGCGTTTTTCTGCATGATGTTTTTTTCCCCATTTCTCGTCTTTAAATTGTTATCAAGAACCGTTAAAGATAAATGGTTGAAACTTGGAACATGTCTTTCTCAACTATTTTACTTTAATTTTGATTCAGCAAATTTGAAAACAATATATACTTTTGAAAATATGATTTTTAAAACATAAGTTAAATAATTTTTTTTGTAATTTTTAATCTAAATATTTTTAATTTCTTTAAAAATTAGTATTTCAAAAAATGCTGAATTAAAATTAAAACTTATTTTTTTTTAATTAAATGAAAAATTTTTGAAATTCGACGAATAATATTTCGAGTTATAATGATTTTGAATTACCCCACTTTTATTAAAATTTTTAAATTTTTTAAAAACCTTTTGAGAAATTTTATGTTGTGATTTTGTTTACAAATTATATGGTTGACCATCACAAAAAAATTCAAAATGTTAACTCAATAAATAAAATTTTTTTTAATGTGCCCCGGACCCCCTTAAAGGATGCAGGGATAATTATTTAAGATTATATAGTGCTCATTGTTTTATTATAAATAATTTTCGTGTAAGTGCATGGTGTTTGTAGGAGTGAATAAAATTTAAGAAATAAGAGATACTTTCGTCTTCGGTATAGAGATCAGTTGATAAAATATTTCCCGATTTCAAGACCCAGGTTCGCAATCTAGAAGGCCGTTGAAGAGGCGCTTCACCAAATGAAAGAAATGGATCTCAGAGAAGTTAATTCATATTTATAATCGAAAAAATCCAAGAGCATCAGAAATAAAATTTTGAAAAATTGACATAAGAACAATGCTCTTTATTGTTGACCATTACAGGAAAGGATGGACCATTACGGAAAAGGATGGGATTGGTCGGCAAGACGAGTTTAGGATTCCTTGTTCAGATTCTGAAATCCCTGACTAAGGTTCATTACAAGTTCTTCAAAAGCAACTGTAATCCGTGCTGAAAGTAACAAATTTATATTTAGGTTATTAAAATTATCTATGTTATCTATATATATAAAACAGTTCCGTAACTGACTGACTGACATACAACGCACAGACCAAACTGCTATACCTAAAGGGCTGAAATTTTGCATGGTGATTCTTCTTATAGTGTATGGGTGCAGAGTAAGAAAGATTTTTGAAAAATTCTTAGATTTTTTTAAATTAAATTTTTAAGCTGTTTTTGTAACTTTTTTTAAGTTTGCATTTAAAATAATAATTTTAGGGTTATAAAATTAATATCACGAGAAAGAGCATAAAAATTTCTTTAAAATGAGATCTTTTTCGAATCTTTACCTCCATTTTCTGATTTTTGGTGAATTTTTAAAGATTAATTTTTAGAATTTAATTTATTAAATGCTGATCACGTGATTTATTTTTCTGGTACTTTATATAAATTAATCGTGACGTTCATAGCAACGAAATAGGGAAAAAAAAATTTTTTTCTTTCTAATGTGGCAGACGATTGGAAATTATCAAAAAAATATTAAAATACAGAAAAAGATATATTCCTCAAACTTTACTATATTCTTTAGTATGTTCTATTAGATTTAATTTTAATATTTTCTTCTACATTATTTTGTCTATAAAAATATCCGTTACGATTTTTTTATAAATATATTTTTTCGTTTTTTTTTACATCAATTGCATACATTGATCGTTGCATTTATTATAAATATATTTAAACATATTTTTGACATTAATTGCATACGTTGACAGTTGTATTTAATTTGAATATACTCCGTAGCGAAGTATGGGTTTTCAGCCAGTAGTAAAACTGGTGTATTTGTTGAATAAAAATGTTGGTTTACCCGAGATTGCAATGCTACAGAATATTCTCCTTATTTCCAAACCTTAAGCAACTGCCTCATATTTCACCTTGGGCGGTTTTATAATTTTATTATATTTTGTCGATATGGCCACTGTAACAGAGTCATTCTCTGCATCTAAAATATAACCTCACGGTCACTCGCTGTTCAACAAATGGTGAAAATCGGTATGATATCTGTATTGAAAATTAATTTCGAACATGCCTTTATATATGGATATTTATTTTAATCGAAGCTTCGAATTCCTCTATAGTTGTCATTTTTCCACTTTTTCGAAAACGTTTTTAGTACATTCTGATCTTCGTAGGATAAAAATAATAGCTAAAGAGTACATAATCCCCCCTTCCCTGCCCTAAAAATTAAAACTTCTATATTCTGTGCATTTCTTTGTAATTGACATTGTTCTATAATCAAAAATCTTTGAGTCTCACATGATATTTTTTACCATTTTTATGTACTTTTAAATATGAATGAAGACACAAATCGGTAAAATGATGTTATTTAAGAAAATCTAACTAACGTACAAGAAAATGTATTGCAAAAAGTTTCGGTTTTCATTATTTAATCACTAAATTTCTGTGATCATATACATAACGGATAAAAAATATCTCAACATTAATTCTCAGAAAAAAAAGAAGATGCAGCCTCATTCAATTTATTTCAACACAGTGTTAATTTTCAAAGCTCTCTCTTTCCAATTTCAAACATAAAAAAGTATCTTTTTCTTTTGGAGTTGTTCTTACAAACAACATGTACCTCGAAAAAGCACTCTCTAATGTATAACTGCATATATTATTAACTTTTATTCACAACTTAAATTCTTAATTTAAGTGCATCCATGCTGAAATACGCGAGTGTTTTTTAATAGCCACGGTCCCGTCGTACAATGACTCACGATAACAGACTAGCCTAGAGAGCACTGATTAAATATTTAAGGCTCTTGCGTAAACTTTAAGCTGTGTGTATTAGGTCAGAACATAGTTCATTCTTCTCTTTGTGTTTTTGATGTGTTATGTAATAATATGTTGTTTTGTTTCACGTCTAAATAAATGACTACAAGCACATATAAAGTGTGTCCCAAAAATAATGGTGGGGTTTTAAATGGTTATAGCTTCGGAACAAAGCATTGTGGAGAGATGAATTATACTTTAAATTGAAGTGAAAATCTCAAAGTTCCGCAGACTTTGATGTGGGCTCCCTTAATTGCCCTGCAGACGTCAAAACGATATTAAGTCTCTTCGCATACACGACAGAGATCAACCGGCGTGATAGACGAAGCAGCTTCAGTGATCCTTCCTTTTAAATGGTCCAGATTTTGGACATGAATGGAATACACTTGTGTTTTTACCTCCCCCATCCCCCCATGGAGGTAAGGTTTGGAGACCATGAGGGCCAGGCAACCCACCCTTCTCGTCTGACATATCACTGAGGAAATGTTTCGCTAAGAAATTCCTGCACGATTGTAGCAAAATGTGGAGGAGCTCCATCTAATTGGGAAATGGAATTCTCCGCAATTTCCCTGCGCTAGTCCCGTAGTCTGTTGCAGTCTGCACGGAAGCATTCGCACACATAAACTTGGAGAGTTTCTCTTTCATTTAACGTATGACTCGTGTCTGCCACATGATTTATTGCATAGCTATAACCATTTGAAACCCCACCATTATTTTGGGGACACTCTCTATACACTGTGTGAGAGAAAATGTTTAGTCACGGCAGTTTATCGAGAAGCATGACGGTTTTATTGCTTAGGCGTCTCATGTTTTATTAAAAATTAGACTTTATTGTTCTGGTAGGTGTATACCCTCTTAAAACACTACATAATGACACAAAATTGTGATAGCAGTTTCACGTTACTCTCTCTGGCCTTTCATTTAGGCCGTCCGCACAGGGAGCGACTCAAAGGAAACTCAACTGGTTAGCGACTGAAATTGCTTATCGGTTGCAAACTCGTTAGTGATGCGGCTCCGCACACTGGCCGACTCAAAAGTGATTCAAATCAATAGTTTGCGACCTGTCATGGAAGGAAGAACATCACTATTCCTGGCATTATTTTTAGTTAAATTATTATCAGAAATTAATTTATTTTAAAAAATCGTAACAATAGATTGTGTTTAATCAATCATTTAAAAATGGACTGTATATATGGGCGCACATATTCCATGCAACAAAAAACGTTAGAATTTCATTTCATCGCTAGACAGAAGTCACGTGACTTGTCTACGTCATTTGGCAGCTTGCCAAAAGAGCGGCTGTAACATAGATTGTGCAATAACACGCACAACGCAAGAGAAACTGGCGACTGAAGTTGCTAGCGACTCGACACGTTGAGTTGCCTGCGACTGATTACAAACGCGTTGCTGACGGGTTTGTAACCAGTTGCGCGGGTTTGTAACCGTTGCGTGGCTCCATTCAATTACATAGTTTACGACTCATCACTGACTGGTTTGTGATTTGAGTCGGTTATCAGTTTCTTTTGAGTTGCTCCGTGTGCCGACGGCCTAAGCCTCAACAGATAAATATAATTGAATTAACCTACACGATTTTGAAATTCTCCATGTATTTTCACTGTAAACTCAAGATAGAAAAAATATCACATAGAAGAGCCATTTTTCTAATTAATGAAACAGGTTTCATTCGAAGGGAAACAAAGGTCTCAGCTACACAATTAATTATATTTCCTAGAGTATTCACCATGTGATTTCGTCCCCTTTAGGAAAAATAGTTGCGATCTGTGGGTTGAAAGTGGAAGCTTTTGTTGACAGTAATATTATTTTTTCATACAAATGGTGATTAATATAAAATAATACATATTTTTGAAATATGAAATTAAAAGTATGAATCCTCATTTTATTTTATGGTTGCAAAAATAAAGTCTCCGTCATTATCAATAAACAAAACTTCCTGTTGACTAAGAGATGTTATCATTAAATTATATTTTGCTTGCAATCTGAATATGGTTTTTTTAATATGTATATATATATATATATATATATATATATATATAGTCAACCGGGGTTACTTTGGCCACCGGGGTAATTTTGCCCATTTTTAAAAGAAAAGTTTGCGTGCCAAACAGCGGTTACTCAAATGGCATTGAGTGCTCTGCAAATAATCTGCTCTGTTAGTTGTAATGTTGGCAAGAGTGAGGCAAGAGTTTCTCCATTTACTGATAGTTTATCAGTGTGAAACTTCTGAATTTGTAAAGTGACTGGGAGCAGTTTGAGTACATTAGCAACTTTGATCCGTGAAGCCCATAGGGTTAGCTGGTAAGTTTTTCAAATTATTTCTATTTGCGTTATTTGTAACAATCGTTGGAGGGATATGATTTTGGAACTTTTATACCTTAATTTTCATGTCATTGTTTTGATGGGCAGTGTTACCCCATGATCCTTAGAAAAACTGGGGTTATTTTGCCCACCTCTCACTACCTGTGTAAGAAAAAATTATGAAGGCTTTTAACATTCCAGCAGGCTTGCGTATGTGGGAGATGCACTCGAGTTGAATTCGATTTTATATCTTTAGGCCAGAGGGTGCTACGAACGCATTAAAGAGAGACATCTACGGTCCATTAAGACAGAGTGGAGAAAAAGTTTGGAGGAATACGAAGAAAAGAATTCAAAGTCCTGTTCTCTAGAAAAAGGAAGATTTCCACGTTTATTGAAACAACTATTGGCAGCTATATCTGAAAGTATTAAAGAAAACACTCGAACTGGCTTAAGGAAATGTGGAATTTTTCCTTGTGATCGATTTCAAGTTCTGCAAAGGATTCCTGGGGGGCTGGTTTGTAATGAGCAGGATGCTGCTGAAAGAAAAGCAAGGGTGAGTATACACTCTTCGCTTATTCACAGGAACATAGAAAACCTAAACAAAAGATACGAACATCAAGGAAGAAAGTTCCCCCCCCCCCCACCAGGGAAAGCCATCCGTTTAGAAGACTGTCGATTCTAGGCATATTCCTATTCCTAAGCCAAACTGTGAGGGTCCCTCCACTTCTCGTTACAAAGTACGACACTGCAATACTAACTCGGACAATATTTAGAAAAAAGTTACCCCCTTAATTTGTAAACTCCTTTTCTAAATTTCATAACCTGTTCTCACCTGAACGGAAGCCTTGCTCGAGGAGCCTGAGCCCGGTCCCCTCTAGTAAGTCTTTTCTGGAAGGGGAGGGGGATATTGTAATAATAACGCCCCACTATTATTAGTTGTTCTAAATATGCGTATTCTAAATTATCCTGTTATTGTTTCAAGAAAGTACAGTCCCTCTTTCAAAATTGAGATCTAAAAATAAACGAATTAACTAGCTAGATTATTCCTAATGCACGCGCGGTAAAGCTATTTTGAGACATGAATCAGTCTCGTGTTCTCAATCCCCGTCTGAAATATCATACGACTTTTGACTCACGGGGTCAGATGTCAGTCGATAGCCAGTTAAAATAATTTTAGGCTCCCAATGCCCCCCTCGGTATAAATACGTTGAGCACCGATATTCTGCCCTTCATTGCCTTGCTCTCTTGCTCTTCTGACCCGCGATCTCTATTCCATTGTATGCATACTGCTCCCTACGGAGATGTAGCCGTATTCGATACTCAAGGCTCGGGCAGAGTCCTTATTTGCGTCCTTATTGCGTCCCATTAGCTTATTTGCGTCCATGTCGTCAGTGTCAGTTTGGGCCAATTCGTTTTGTAGTGTACATCTCATTCCATGTCGGCGTCTTGAAGTTTGATTTACTAAATAAAATAATTCAGCTGTTCGACGTGTTCCCATACTTTCATCGAGTGTTTATTCGTCATGACTAACATCACCTGTACCGGTTTGCTAAAGATATTACCACTCTGGCATCAGCTATCCACTACGTGTGTCATCTCCTTCTTCTCCTTTAAAGTTATTCGTGGATGTAAATTCGTTACATTATATATATATATATATATATATATATATATATATATATATATATATATATATATATATATATATATATATATATATATATATATATATATATATATATATATATGTATATATGTATATACATATATATATATATGTATATATATATATATATATATATATATATATATATATATATATATATATATATATATATATATATATATATATATATATGTATGTATGTATGTATGCATAAAGTGAAACTTGTCTAGCCGACCAACCCTCAAAACGGCCATTTTTTTTCGGAACCATGACTGGCCACCTTAGAGAAGTTTATATAACAGCCATAATTTTAAGGAGTAATATATTTTGCATTAAATACTTTATATTGCTTTATGCAAGAATTTGTTTTTCCTTGTACACTGCGAAAAAACTTATTGAAGACAGATATTGACTAAATTTTGAGTACAAAATGTATAAAATTCCTTCGTACACAGTAAATTTTTTTTCCTAAGATTAAACTGCGTGGAAGTATACGCTTCGTTTCAAACACATGGAAAGTGGCAATTAAAATTAACAGACTACTTACTGAGCATAATGCGGTAGTTATGTTTAATTTGTCCCTCCATGCGAAATCTTTCACGTGTATCTTAATTCGAGAGATTCCATACTTACATAACAAACTTTTTCGAGCTCGGAAAAGTCAAAGCTTTCCTTTCCCTTCTGAATGCCTGTAAATCCACAATCTCACAGATGCATATCGTGTTCATACCCTGCCTGTATAATTAACTTTTAATCTCTTCGCAAATTGTCATTCTAAACCGGAACGAAGCAAACACATGTACAAGGTCGTGTTTTAATAAGTCATTCTTGGGAATGACTCTGCATTTCGCTTTAACGGCAGTCAAACTTACATGGTTTTCTACATTTTAAAGACTGAATTCTTAAAGGTGGGAGAGGGAAGGCTGCATCATAGAGCAAACTAATTATATCTAGAAATTTGGCAGTTAACTGCTCTTCGCCCGTCTGGTGTACGTTTCACGGGCAAAGCGAAAAGTCATTACAGGTGTAAGTCTGCGTATACGCGTTATTCATGGGAGTCGGCGATACTGTACATGGTGGATAACTTAAAAATGGACTGGCGATAATATTACTTAAGTTTGTGATTGTAATAATATGTATATACTTCGGAGATAAAATATCAAAAATCTAGATTATGTATTTTACTGAATGAAGTCCCTAAACACGCAAACATATATATATATATATATATATATATATATATATATATATATATATATATATATATATATATATATCTGTGTGTGTGTGTGTAAGTGAGTAAGTGCGTAATACTAGGAATGTAAACTATAATTGAATAGATTACTTAGGGTTAAAATTAAGCAAAATAGCATTAAACGGTAACTTACTATTAGAGATTTTAGTGTTTTTCCAATTCAGGAAGAAGCGATGTTTTTAAATGCAGCGGAAAATTCACAAGACTATGAGTTCATAAATGATTAATTGCCTAGCCCGCGCTCGAACTCACGCAGTCATAGATTGTTCGAAATCACGAGAGTCTGACTCACACGTGCCACAAGATGCTTAGCCCGTGTAATTGCTATGCACGAAAAAGAACAAAGCATAGATTAGAGTTGTCGGCCGTTGGACGAGGTCGCGTGTCGTGAGATGAGATGATGATGATGGGAAATTGCAAATTAGTGGATTCAATTGGGTTTAACTAATGTTAATTAATAAAGATCTTGGTTGTAATTTAAATAGTCTTTCTTTATCACAGGCCTTAATGATGACTGCTTTTATATTAATTAATTAGATAAAGGTTGCGCGATGAAAGCACCGTATATATATATATATATATATATATATATATATATATATATATATATATATCGGGTTGACATTTGATAAATTTGGCAACATTGGCAACTCCTCTATGGAACCCTCCGATCTCAACAGATACCATTCAAATGACGGTGCATTGAGACAGTGCATGAGTAAGACGGTGCATGAGTTGAGACCTCATAGACCTTTAACTTTAATGATAAGAATTGGGGGATTTTACTCTATATTTATACAGTTTAGGAAATGCTCATTTTTGAAGTCTCAAACAAAGAACGCATGGTTTTCTAAAATTTTATATTTTTTTCCGTAGTAAATTCTTAAAGGGATAATGGTGTCAGTTTCTAAAAAAGTAATAATTGATTTTTTGAGAAAAATAAATTTAAAAAGGATTTAAAAAAAACACATGCATTGAAAAATAATTCAAAAATAGGTATTTGCTAATATGTGATTAGAAAATTACCAAGGGGACTGTGAGGATCCCGCCCGCTACGTGGATTTCGGGAAACGTAACGAGAGGGCGTGGACATCGCTCGGAGAAAAGGGTAATGGCGGATCGCTACATCTAGGTGTGTGCACAGTAAATATACAGATTATGTGGAAATAGTCATGAATTTGTATATGTTGGTCACTTTGTGTAATAAAGTGTTAGTATCTTCAATAATGGTAATCATTTTACAACCCAAATAGGAAAGAACCAGCCGTGTCCCGGAACGGACACGATAGGGACTATTCCTGTAGCTTTGAATTGAGATCTAGAATCAACTAGGTCAATTGGCGTACCGTCTAAAATTATGACTTCAAAATCTTATTGCGAGAAAATAAACAATTAGGGAACTCCTAATTTATATATATAAAACAGTTCCGTAACTGACTGACTGACTGACTAACTGACTCACTGACTCACTGATATACAACGCACAGACCAAACCGCTGGACCTAAAGGGCTGAAATATTGCATGGCGATTCTTCTTATAGTGTAGGGGTGCACTAAGACAGATTTTTGAAAAAAATTTCTTAGATTTTTTAAAATTAAATTTTTAAGCTGTTTTAGTAACTTTTTTTAAGTTTGCATTTAAAATAATCATTTGAGTGTTATAAAATTTATATCACGAGAAAGATCCTAAAAATTTCTTTAAAATGAAATCTTTTTCGAATCTTTACCTCCTTTTTCTGATTTTTGGTGAATTTTTAAAGATTAATTTTTAGAATTTAATTTATTAAATGCTGATCACGTGATTTCTTTTTCTGGTACTTTAAATTAATTTATCGTCACGTTCATAGCAACGAAATAGACAAAATAGACTGCTGAAAAGAGATGCTAAAGAGTAATACTGGAAAGGAGCTAAATCTTTTGTTACAGTGCATAACCAAACTTGATATAGAAAACTAACCGACAAGACAGGCGAAGATAAAGTTTAAATACGGAAAAATGAAGAATCATCAAAAATAACACTTTATTTATTTATTTTAGTCATGTGGTAGGATCCTCTCGAAAAGGCATTTGCCCAAACACATCGCGATGTTTGTAACCGATGTTAGGCTTTCATTAAAATTAAAATTCTTGCACCACGCGGTAAGAGGCAGTCCACCTCCAAAATAGCTTTACATGGTATCTTTTTAACGGGCTTTATGCAAATCTCGCGTCGACAAGATGCTTCGATGTTGATTGGGCATGAAGCCTGATTAAAGGAACACTGCATCACAAATTCTACACTTTCTATAAACGGACCCAGTGGTCCAATACTCAATCTCACGACTGGAAGCTGTCCATTTTAGCGAATGTCATCGCCATGGTATCCGCTTTTTAGCACACAGTTATCGGTTTACCCCTGCTCTTTGGGGAAACGGAATTTTCTTTTCATGCCAAAGCTAGGACCGATCATGGATCCAAGCGGCAGCCGTGCGATTTTTCTAAATTCATCTTTGGCAACTCGTTTACTTCAGAAAATTACAATAAGTTTATTAATTCATTATCTGTTCGGAGGTGAAAGCAGTGGAATGCTGCTTCGGTTTTCGAAAAAACTCCGTAAATACTACTACCTCGACCTTAACCTTGACCTTGAATTCTTCACTTCACCATTTTCCCTTGAATTGTAGAGAAATATTTGATCTGTTCATCGCTAGGCATTGCTTGTTTCTGTTAGATTGCGTAAGAATAATAAAATTTGATTATATCTTAGTTATGTTATCCCTGTTTAGTTTATGTGACAAAAACGGCGAGTCTTATGTCGCAGTGTGAGCAACAGTTTTCGAAAATTGAATAGATGCAAGTTAGGCACAAGGTAATAGGAGAAGAGAAGTATTCAAGAACGGGCAGTGAATGGCGACCAGCTGCAGTTAACGAACTGCTTAGATGTAACTAAAGACGAGCAATGTCAAGTTAAGAGAAATATGGTCAGTAAAGGGTCACCAGCTGGGGATAATGATCTGGGAGAAGTGAGAATTTGAAGCCAAGAGGAGACTAAGTTGTGATAGAGATAGAGATACGCGATTTTACGAGGTGGACTTCATTAGGTTAACAGCAGGAGGTGAAACCGAGGTGTGGGAGTCTGGGAAGTTGAAGGATCCCCAGAAAGAACGTTGGAAGGGTGCACGGGCTGACGCCCCCTTCAATTTAGATTGGAGAGGTTATGAATATAAAATGTGGGTGCCAGCCAATGATAAGAGACCAAATTTAGCATTTGTTGGGAGAGAGCCACCAATGAAATCCTAAATAAAAATTATCGAAGTTTAGTTCGAGGTGAAAAAGAGGTAGAGAGATCAGAAGCGTTGACATCGTCAAGAGACATAGTCTGATCTGAATAGCTGAGAAGCTGCAATTGAGATAGCAGTATGGGTATGTGTTAGCCCGACAATTATTGACAAAGGAAGGCAGAGTCGCTGATAAACCGAGGCTGAGCTCGAAAGCCGCCTGAGAAAAGCCTGAGCTAATGTGAAGAAGCGGATGCAAGCCCCAGATGTTGATGCGAGAATCGCCCGTTCCCGTCCGCCCTCCGCTGCCATCCGATGTCCAGACACGGTGATCAGACCTAGTCCCTACCTTCAACGCAGAGGAGAATAGCCCCCAGGCCGACCCCGTTCGTTGAATGTGCTCCTATACCAAGGTTACGAGTCCGGTAGTTCCATCGAATAGATGCAAGCCTCCCCCCCCCCCCCCCGACCGATGTTAGCAACAGGAGAACTCGGTGCTGAGTGATGACAGCGCACCTGATACCGGTTCAAGCGAATGAGAGATTGCAGGTAGGAAGCTTATGATCTTTGGTAGATTAGTTATGCAGTGCTCACTGGTATAACTAGAACATAGGGAATAATGATAAGAGTTATTTTATGGTGAACATTCACTTGTTTGGTCATAGATATCTATCATAGAATATTGGTTGTTTAATTCCGTAGTAATTGGAATATTGTTATATGATAATCTTAGCAATGTATATATGTGTTTATCAGTTAAGAGTCTTTGAATAAATAAAGGATGATATTGAGTAGATAAATAATATGATGATATTAACAATGTATATGTGGGTTTATCAGTTAAGAATCTTTGAATAATTAAAGGATGATATTGAATAGATAAATGATATGATGATATTAGCAATGTATATGTGGGTTTATCAGTTAAGAATGAATAATTAAAGATGATATTGAGTAGATAAATGATATGATGATATTAGCAATGTATATGTGTGTTTATCAGTTAAGAATCTTTGAATAATTAAATGATGATAGTGAGTAGTTAAAGGAAGATATTAGTAAGAGTAAATAACGAATTAATATGATATAGGAATAGGGGTAATTTGAATTGTATATGTATTGTGTTAATAAGATAGAGGAGTCGGAATTCAGTAATGAGTAGTATTAATTGTATATGTATTGTGAAGGTTTAATAAATTGATTTGTATGTATACATATGAGTAATCACTTTATATTATTCTAATAACTAACCACTATAACGACCGGTTACATCTTACCTGCTAAATATTTTCAGTAATCCTAAGAAGATTCTTTTGAATTAAAAGGGAACCTGAGTAGTGGCTAAGGAACGGACTGTTCCAGTTCAGTAAACCACTGTTAGTATAACAATCATATTTACAATGGGAAAACCTGATAAATCATTTAAAACCAAGTATACCATGGTTAATTCCTTAGAAGGCTCAATAAAAGAACGTGTATACTTTAATCGAGATGTGAAACTGGTCCAAGCGGAGAAATCTTGGTACGTTAACTACTATACAATATTGACGGCGTGATATAGAAATATGCACCTTTAGAAATATAGAAATCCTGATATCATGGTTTTGCTTGAGTTTAAAAATTTCACTTTTCTGTACAATGTAACTTTTCTCTGTATTTTTGGAGAAGTTATAAGAAATATCCTTTCACAAAGTAATTTAGAATCCCCAAAAAGTTAATAAATATATTTAAAAAATTTTTTTGTAAGCCCTAAGGTACTGTAAAAAATTTTTCAACCAAAAGCTTTTATCTATTCCTGAAAATTTTTACTTGCATTTTCCCATATTTATATCACATAAAAATACTTTTTGAGTCTAAATTAACAGACATTTTACTTATGTTGGTTTTTAATAGTTATGAACCAATTCTTAACCTTAGACTTTAAGATCCCCGAAACGAATTATAAATTAACACCTTGAGGATATTTAATAATACGATAAATAGGGTAAATTCGATTAGTTAATTTTTAATCTCAAGTGGGGAAAATTTTAAAATGGCTGTGGAACAACATTCCCCCCCCCCCCCCCTAAAAATTGCCTCATGTTTGATGAGTCTCTCCAAGATCAAATGAGGGTTTTTTAACTCAAAATATTATTTTTTGTGCTTCGAATATTAAAAATACTGAGGTTTTTTCTCTTATTAAAAACGCATTAAAAATTCAATTATGATTTTTTTCACAAGACAGCTAGTGGGATGAATCTAGCATATTCTGTATTTTTACTTTTCATAGAAAACTTGCGCTGAATTTTAACTTTTGTGTTGTGTATTACTTAAAATGGCAGTTGCTATTTATGGAATGCTACAGGAGCAATGCAAAATAGTAACTGGAGATAATATACAGTATAATTTTACGCTCATATGTCTTTAAGGGAGAGGGTCTTCGACTAGTTCACTTCGACCTGTACAATTCGAAATTAAATGAGTGCCATATCACTTTATGGAGAAATATTTTATCTAGCAAAAAATAAATTAGTGATTATTTTTAAAATTACATATATGCATACATATATATGGAGTGGAACCTCGATCGATCGTTCCCCTAATAATCGTTTTCTCGCATGTATCGTTTATTTCCTTCGGTGCCGATGATAATATTTCTTTGTTATGTTCCCGCATCCAGAGTTTTCCTCCATTTATCGTTCAGTGTAATCGGTCATTGAAAAACGATAGATTGGGGTTCCACTGTATATATTTATATACACTGGTAGGATTCAAATAAATTAATAACAGGTTCTATGTCCAGATGACCATTTTAAGTATACCAAGAGATATACCGAAAGGTAGTTTACTAATTCATGCATTAAATACTCAAATAAGAACAAAAAAGAGGTACACAAAACTAGATTATGTTTTAAGAAAGAGATTTAAAATATTACATACCTGACAAAATGAACAATAAAGCCCAGTAAGACCATCTGTTTAAGTGATTGCCATTGCTGCATCACAGAACGGACCGGCCGCCTGGTGTAGGGTAGGTTTATGTTTAAAAAATGTTTGTCCTGTGAACGATGCAGCTGGTGTTTATTAGCAAACGGCTATTATATATATATATATATATATATATATATATATATATATATATATATATATACACTGAAGTGCCACTGAATTAGGGATACCTATCTAGTAACGAGTTGGGCCTCCTCTGGCCTTGATAACGGCTGCCACATGACGAGGCATAGATTCAACAAGTTTCTGGAAACGTTCCACGGGTATGGCTTGCCAAATATTGGCTAAAGCTGTCCATAATTCAGTAAGGTTCTTTGGTGCTGTGTGATGGCCTTTCACGCCTTGTTCCAAAACATCCCAAAGATGCTCAATAGGATTTAAGTCTGGGCTTCTAGGTGGCCAATTCATGACAGAGAAGTCAGAGGAATGCTCATCCAACCAGCCAGTAACCAACCGGGACTTGTGAGAGGTACAGTTGTCTTTCTGGAAAACTCCATTACCGTGCGGATAACAGAACAGCATAAACGGATGGAGGTGATCACCCAACAACTGTGCCACGAAAAAACACCCCAGACCATGATTGAGCCACCATGCCCTTGTACAGTTCCAGCCAGGCATGCAGGATCCATGGCTTCATGAGCCTGACGCCATATTCTCAGCCCCCCGTCGGCGTTAAGTAGTCGGAATCGAGACTCATCACTCCATGCTACTCGTTCCCAGTCCTCTACACTCCAGTCTCTGTGCTCTCTTGCCCAGGCAAGACGTGCAGCCCGATGTCGAGTATAGAGCAATGGTACTCTCGTAGGTCGACGGCTCCCGAAACCCATACGGTGAAGCGAGCGTTGCACAGTCCGTTTACTGACTGTACGACTGGCACCGTCATTAAACTGGGTGGTAATTTGAGCTAATGTTTGGCTTCGCTGGCTACGTACAATACGCCTGAGCCGTCTCTCACCTTGCACTGTCAAGGCTAATTGTCCTTTGCAGTTTGCCCGATCGCTAGTTTTTTTTTCCACCATCCATGTATTCTTGGTATACTCTTGACACTGTCGACCTTGAAAATCCTAGCTGTCTGACGATTTCGGAAATTGAATGGACCATGCGTCGCGCACCTACGATTTGTCCGCGATCGAAGGCGTCTAAATCAGGCAGTTTACCCATACTGGCAATTCCAACAACTAATTCAGAACAACCACAGTATGCGCTATATATGCAGTTACCACAGCGCCCTCACTTGCCCATACATGATGCGCAGCGCTACACAATTTGCATAGGCTTTTCTATCCTTAATTCAGTGGCACTTCAGTGTATATATATATATATATATATATATATATATATATATATATATATATATATATATATATATAGTATATCTATATATATAAAAGAGCTTGTCTGTTTGTTTGCCCGCTATAGAATCATAGACTGTTCCACCCACCGGGACCAAATTCGCCACAGTTAATGTTTTGGTCCCGAGAAACTTAAATCAGGAAAAACAAAATTTGGGGCTCAATTAGTTTTTTTAAAATTAATTTTTTAATGATTTTTGTGCCCGATAGAGGTGCGTCAACCCCCTGTGGATTCCCCTCGACCATCTGCGTTAAGAGGGGTGGTCAATGACGGAGGGGGGGGGTCAAATTCCAATGCGGGGGAGAAAGAGGGTTGGGAATGACCTTAAAATCAGACGAAGGTCCGCTGGCTCAAAGTTTCTTTCTTTCTTATTGTTTGTATATCATTTCAGTAGAAACGTGCTAAGCGCATTCTGTATGGCCAGATGAACATGAAGAGCGGGAGTGCAGCCCAGTATTTTTTTGATGGAATGCATGAAATATTTTATATCTATATATCTACCCGGGCAACGCCGGGCAATAATGCTAGTATATATATATGTATGTATATATATTTATATATATATATATATATATATATATATATATATATATATATATATATATATATATATATATATATATATATATATATATATATATATATATATATATATATATATATATATATATATATATATATATATATATATATATATATATATATATATATATATATATATATATATATATATATATATATATATACATAGGAGAAGATCTAAATATGGGCTACATGTTTCATTTTGAGGTCCAGCTATATGTTCATTATTTTCAAAATGTTAATATGTTAATACAAACTAAAACATATAAGGATCAAGATAGGATTATAAAAAGAGTTACAACATTCTGTGTATTTTACAATAAATTTAATTGCAAAAGTTGGGAAATTTGTAGTTTTTCAAATGGTGATCTAACTATGGGCTACCTATAACATTTGTGTAAAAAAATATAAAAGAGAAATAAAAATAATCAAAAATCGGGGAAAGGCTACCTTTTAATTCTATTTGCAGAAGTCGCAGACATATATAACTTTTTCTGCCACCTCCCCACCCCCACAAACTGTGTGGGCCCACATTTGACACCAAAACATTGCACCCGCGTTTCTCCCGTTGTGTCAGCTGTAAAAAGTCTTTACAAAAGATGCAAGCTGCATCGCTGTCATCAGCGTAATCCGGTGGGGAATCCAGGTCTCTGTCACTATCATCAAACTTGTGTTTACTATGTTCATCCTCGGAGA
This sequence comes from Dolomedes plantarius, assembly GCA_907164885.2. NCBI lineage: Eukaryota > Metazoa > Arthropoda > Arachnida > Araneae > Dolomedidae > Dolomedes > Dolomedes plantarius. The sequence continues at coordinate 150,471,365 of OU015497.1, forward strand.
CGGAAGGCTGATTCTTGGTAGCCCTCTTTACCCCACTTCCTAGTTTGCCCAGGAACGTTTGCTTTTTACGGCTTATACATCGCTTACAGACACTAGAATCGGCTTCGTCTTTGTTTTGTTTAGCGCTTATTTGCACAAGGACCGAGTGAACCCGTTCCGGTAAGGTATGCCCGTCACAAGACATGCCTTTGAGGACTTGCGACCTCGAGTGGTCGCAAGTCCGGAATTGAAATAATTACTGAAAATAAAATGTCAACACGCAATGATAATTCTTAAAAATATATAATTTAAAAAAATATTTTAGATTTAGAATAAAAAGCCAAAAAATTATAAAAAGAACTGTGATAGGTGAGAAAATGGTCTAGCCCGTATTTAGACCAACTCTGCTAGCTCATTTTTAGACCAATAGTATGTTCAACTTTTACTGAAAGGCAGTCATTATCAGTTAAAGATTAATTATCTCCCTTGATTAATTATCTCAAAACGTAGCTTACTATCTTATCACTAACATGGTAACATCAAAACATGTACTAGTTAAGGATTAAAATGTACAGAAATTCGAATACACTAACCTGATAAAGTTTCGAAGTCTGAAAATATATGATTTTCAAAAAGAATGGCGACTGCTTTATACGCAAACGGCAAATATATATATATATCACCTTTTTAATATCTTCTTCCTTACCAAAATGTGATTGTTTGATGACTTCGCTACCAGATGGCAGAACCTTCTTGTATATAATTCAACACCTAGCCCGTATTTTGACCCTAGCCTATATTTGGACCTTCTCATATATATATATATATATATATATATATATATATATATATATATATATATATATATATATATATATATATATATATATATATATATATTATAAATTTAAAGAACATATACAGTATTTTTTATTAAAATTCATATCATTATGCGTCTTCGCAAAAGGCTTCGCGGGCCACAGAGTGAGCGCTTGAGGGCTGCATAAGGTCCGCGGGCTGTATGTCATGCGGTCCTGCTATAGGTGAATTGGGAAAAGCTACTGAACAGTGTAAGCTGCAACGAAGAAAATCAATAAACATAAAAAATATGTAATATAAAAAAGTTAACGCTAGTTAAGAATTGGAAAAATGGATGTTTCTTTATCAGTAGAGAAAAAAAAGCAAACTGAGTTCAAATTTAACACAAACAAACACAGCTGATCAGATTTAAAATTGGGAATAACCCCTTAATGGAAGTGAGTTGTCACCATCTGGCGTAAATTGAACAGTAGGAAAAAAAACTCCCAGTAATCATTGATGGAAATAGAAATTAACAGAAAAACAGACGGCAGATATTATATTAAAAAAGTAAGAATGATATAATTATAAGCTGAAATTGTGAAAATCTATAAATAGTATCGTAGCTGCTAAAATTATAGCAAAAGTAATTTCCTTTCTTTTCACAATGATAATATCTTCTTGAGAATTGATCTATCAGCGCGAATACTTACACTTTGGCTCGGCAGCTGCCATACCAAAAAATATGTGTAAGTAATGAACAAGCCTCATCTCCCAAGAATATGCCATCAAAAGCAGAGTAATTTTATTTCCCTCTCTCTATTATATTAAGCATCAATCTTAAGCTTCAAATACTTATATGTTCCTAAATGATTGGGCGATGTACTCTATGAGCACTCTAAAAACGACTTAAATCTATACTCTGAGTGGTCCTTTTACCTTCATTTTTAGACTCAGACACACATACTAACAGACACTCACAGACACACAAATATATAGAGATGTATCGTGATTTTCCCTTCAATCGTAGATCAAACTACCCATCTTGAACAATGTACCTTCAAGTGCATTCGTAAATTTTAGCCGCAGAAAACGTTGAAAATATGCTGTTGCATCCCTTCTGTAATCATGAAAGCATTTGCTGAAAAATCAGTAATTGGGAAAAAAACAATAAATTGCAAGAGGGTTTTTTTTTTGGGGGGGATAGACAATTCTTGTAAACTAAATGTAATTTTCAGCAGAAACAAATAAGCTCGAACTGAAATAAATACCAACAAATATTGAATATTAAGCAAGCCAGCTTAAATGGCACTACGAAAGGGTGGTTCGTCTGACAAGGCTAAATATATTCAAATGACAAAGCTATGTAGTACATACTTATAGACTTTAGGACAATATAATCCAAAATATTATTCCACCCACAGCCTAAGCTGATACGGAAATTCCTGATTTCAGGTTGTTCTTATGGAAATCATCCCATAAAGGAGAATATAAAAAACATTGGACAATGTACATACATACATACATATATATATATATATATATATATATATATATATATATATATATATATATAGTAAGGACAAAATAAAAAACAACTAAATAATGAATGAAAATAAACAAAATTATACACTTTTATTTTAACCAACCCACCATGGAAATGTGACCTGTGATGCAATTTAATATAAATGCTAGTGATTTCAAGAAGATATTAGTCATGACTTCATAGGAGGAGTCTGTAAAATTAAAGTAGGGTGGCTCCAATGAATTCACTTGCAGTGATTGGATAGAACTAACCTAAGTCTGTGTTTCATTTGTAAAAGTGTAAATCAGTTCTTCAAACAGTAATACATCTTCATCAGATCACCTGTCGGCAGTGTCGTGAGTTAGAGACCAAGTTCAATGGCCGTTGAATCTCCAGGGGATGCAAGCTATTTTTTTTTTCAAAATTCATTCAACTTTTTAAAAAAACTTTTTCCCTTCTTATAAAAAGTACTTCATTTATGCACCTTTTAAGAGGTTAAAAAACGCATCCAACTTATCATATAAAACCTGAGATGCCCCGCAGAACATCTACTTTTTCCTCTAAAGTTCAATACGGAGCGAACTTTTATAATAACTACTTTTTTTGCGCGCTTTCGGAATCTGCTTTTTTATTGCCTCTTCTTATCAGTTACGAGCACCTGTCTGCTTCATTTTCCGAAGCCCAAAAATAGCTCGACCAGTGATGCGAAAGCCAGGTAAAGAAGGAAGAAAAAAAATAAATATGGCCGGACCACGTGATCTTTAATGGATCCATAAAACTTTTAAAGGACATATTCCGTCTGTGCTGCAGTTTCTTGTTATTCCGTTTGCGATGGAAAGAAAAGGATAATGGTTGTAGGGTCCGAAGCAGGGAGGTAAATATGGAGAAGTAAGTAGAAATGACGGAGATGGTACGTGTGCTGTATGAAGAGGAATGGGTCGATTTCTTTTAAATTCAGTTTGTGGTATGAACTGCGAAAACATTATTACATGCGTTGATTATCAGGGACTGGTTTGCGAAGTTTGGGACTTGTTTGGGTTGTTCATGTGGTCACTCAATTAAAAGGGCTAGAAAAAGTCTTGGGGAAGCGTGTCGGCTTTCGGTACTGAGGGTGCTCGGATCGAATCCAGACAATTATATACCCACATTGAATACGTCCGTGTCTAGGCCCGATATGGACATGTTAAATCCGTGGACCAGAAAGTCCCTCAATAAGGTCAGAGAGGATGGGAGAGGTTGCGATATCCTCAGATGTGAACTCTGGGGTTGATCGGTCAAAATTGAGGTGCAACATGGCTAAATCGTTTTCCGATTCTTGTGCTGGAACAACACCCCTCAGCCCGCTAGCTTATACGGAGCTGGTCTGGAATAGTTCCGGCCAAGGGGCATTAGAAACGACAACAACAACACAAATAAAACTGGAATTGAGATTTATAAATGAATCAGAGATTTTCTTACGTCGACGTCATTTGCATTGATCTTGTGCTTCACTGTATATACCGGTCTATACCGAGAACCTATTAAATACACTGTATTAATTACACTAAGACTTCAGTATGCTGTTTTAATTTTCAAACTATATGGTGACAGTATTTTGACTTTAGTAAGGATATAGTGACGTATATGCTGCGTTAGAAACTTACTAAGGTTACAGGAGCATCATTTATGTAAGGCTTATTTATTTTAGAACTTTCCTTGTGAGAAAAGAAACAACATCCATTTCATGCTGTATCAATATCCACGCAATTACCAATAGAAATGTCTTCATAGAAATCTGAAATAGCATTATTTTACAACATACAGCTTGAAAATCTGTATTTTCTGGAGGCTACTGTATGTAACTGAGTTACTGGTGTACATTCACAAACATCTCTTTCGATTCTGTAGTTATTCATACAAAAGAATGGAATTGAATTCTTTAGTTTATCTGGCAAAATCGTTCGATTCTGTAGTTATTGAGATTAAAGTATGGAATTGAATTCTTCAGTTTATCTAGGAAAATCGTGTATAGCACTGTTTTTTCGTGTTTATTTTTTTGCATGCCTGTATAACGGCACAGTATATGGCAGTTTCTCTCAGATGTTCCTCCAATTCATATTATGTTCGGCAGGTATCTTCACGACTATCTGCCTTGAATAACATAAAGTCCGAATGTTCCTCCTAAAAAGTCTCATCCGATCATCAATAGGTTGCCTTTTTTTCTAATGGTCTCTGCTTTGGTAGTGGAGGAAGCAAAGCAGCGACCATTAGAAATTTTTCTTCTGAGACCATTAGACCATTAAATTGTTTTTCTTTGAGACTTTTTTTAGATTGCTGCTCTAAAGTATCATCGTTATACACGTACGTTATAAATGTTTCCGTGAAATAGTTTGTAAGAATCGCGACAGACAAGCTAACCTAAAAAAAATTCAGGAAGTCTCTTCTAACGAAACTACTGCGGGTTATTAACGTAGAATTATTTATCGTTGCTTACCTCTTTTGTATGTATATAGGTATCTATATATACGTACGTATATATATATATAAATATATATATATATATATATATATATATATATATATATATATATATATATATATATATATATATATATATATATATATATATATATATATATATATATATACATATATGTATGTCAAAATTTTGACGCATCTTGGTACTTTTTTGTTTAACTTGTCCAAGTGATAGACTGGGTTTGGCGCGCTGTCAAAATTATAACTCGCGAGTACGGATGGATGGACAGTTTTAGCGTCTGAAATTTTCCTTTCCGTAGGGCCGTTATGGAGGAACGTAATCCTACGTTCAAAAACAGCCCTAGAAACTAATATGAACAGGGCAAGACCACGCAAACGTTTCATGAAACAAAATGTATATATGTTCAATATACTCTAGTCAGCTACTTATCACATTTAGCGGTTATGTACAATTTCTGGGAAATTCCATCTACTTCAACATTGACTCGGTGTTACGGAAAAAGTCTTTCTTATCTCATCTCTTTAACTGCTAGGGGCAGTATAATGTATTATTCTGAATAATGATATCAGAGCTATATAAATGGGAAATAATTGTGGAAATTCAGGAACCCAGGTGTCATAGATACATCGAATTTGTTATTTCTAATTCGAAGGCGCTTGTCTTCAGGCACTGTTCTTTTATTATTTACCGTGAAGACTTACTGGCTACCTTATTATAGGATTTCTCCTATGAGAAGAAAACACGGTAATGACTAAGCATTATTCAGGTTTTGGAGCCAATCTCACTGCGTGGAAACTCACGACGGTAACCATGTGGGAGGTACTCATCAAAAAATATAGGGCATCTTTTCATGATGGGAATTTTTAATTTTTTTCAAAAATTTCTTTCACAAAAATTTATGGATGAAAAGTTTTGAAATCATTTTAAGAAAAGTCTAATAAATATTTATTTATTTACTATTTCAGTAAAATAAATATATCAAATTCAATGAAATACATGTACAACTTTAGGTTCTTCTGATGGCTAGAACTGCTAAAAGATACTGCTAATTAAATGCCAAAAATTTCGGGTGTATTGTTTCTAATTTAACGAACATTGGGCTTTGGTTGTTTTTCATTTTGTAAAAAAAAATTTCAAAAGCACAAATTTTACTCCTATAAAATAAGGAAATATAAAAATCAAACCGAATCGCTTAACATTGCATCAAAGTAAAACATTTTAAAGTTGTATTATTTGTATCTATGAAGGGTTAAAGTTGTATCTATGAATGTTCCTTAAACTCTCGAGTTTCTTAATGGTTTGATTTGAAACAAGTTAAACAATAACTTTTATTGGTTTTACTGAACTAAACATCTTTACAAAAAATATCATTAACCCTGAGAAAAACAAGGCTCTTATCCTATATAAAATAAATGATTAATATTTTTAGATCTTATGTTTTATAGCGTCAAGCCTTTGTTGCTGAAGAAGTGTTGTATGAAAAACATGAATTCTCATTGATGAAGCTGGTCAAAACGAAATGAAACCAGTCAGCAAAGCAATGGGACTAAGAATTTGGAGAATCAACTGCATTTACTAATTATATTTGCGAATGAAATTTTACACAAATTAAAATCCTAGTGGATGATGAAAAGAATAAATTTCAAATTGTCGATGTTACAAAAAATTACAAAATATGTGGTGTTAAAATAAAAATGAAAAATAAAGCAGTGAGTTTACAAGAGATCCCTGTGCTTTTCAATGATATATCAAACCAGTAACGATAAGAATTTATCTGTTGTATATTTAGCTATTAAGTTTCAAGTCTAATCTCAGTTTACTAAACATGAATTACCCTAACCCTTTATATTTAAACGTACATAACATAGTTAATATATTTTTACTGTCGATTATATCAAGCAATAAATTTCTAAAAATTTTTTGTAAAACCTAATTTACAGTCAAAAGAATTTATATTCGCTATTAATTCTTTAAAAATCCTTTGTTTCGTTGAGTATATCTTTCAGACAGTGATCAATAAGATTTCTTTTTAGATCAAAATAATAATCTCGTTTAATATTACAACGTACGTATGATATAATAATGTTTATTAATGTTCTACATATTTTTGATCTAAAGAGGATAGAAATATTTGAGTAAAACCTTGGGGCTTGCGAATCTGAACGCATGTCTAATTGACAGTAAGGCCCAAAATCGAGTCTTGGGCGCAAGCAAAATGATAAAAATTTCTTTAGTTGCTATTTATTTAGAAGTGCTTATATAATACTTTTAACATAGTTTTCAGATTAATTTATTGTAAAATTAATTTCATAGGTCATTTGAATTGCGTTACTTTTTGGAAAGGATAAACGATAAAAACAAATTCTGAAAATCCTGTTGTATTTAATGCATTTTGTTTTTAACCATATTACAAGAAAGTGTATAAAATACAGAACAACTCATGTTGTTTTAATTTTTTAATTTTTTAAAAATCAAACAGTTTGTGCTAACATTAAGCAGTATATATAGCTCTGTAATCTTCACAGCTCTTTTTTCAAAATGTTTTTCAAAGGCGGTTTAACTCGTGTCATTTTAATGCAATTTAATTTTTCTATAAAATAATGTTTTGACATATTTTACGATCGAATTACACGCGTTTGCTGAGTATTAGGCCATTTAACAGATAGGTATAAAAAATTTTTTTTTAAATATTTGTAATGTTTATTTAATATATGTGTTGTATTTTTAAATCTTATGTTTTAATGGGTCAGGTACCTTTTTAAGCCAATAAACTCGACAAACATATCCATATCTTCAATTATCAGCAGTTATGAAAATAATCTATATATAAAACAGTTCCGTAACTGACTGACTCAGTGACTGACAGATAACGCACAGACCAAACCGCTGGACCTAAAGGGCTGAAATTTTGCATGGCGATACTTCTTATAATGTAAGAATGCACTAAGAAAGATTGTTGAAAAATTCTTAGATTTTTTTAAAATAAAATTTTTAAGCTGTTTTAATACCTGTTTTTAAGTTTGCATTTAAAATAATAATGTGAGGGTTATAAAATTTATATCACGAGAAAGATCATAAAAATTCCTTTAAAATGAGATCTTTTTCGAATCTTTGCCTCCATTTTGCTGATTTTTGGTGAATTTTTAAAAATTAATATTTATAATTTAATTTATTAAATGCTAATCACGTGATTTCTTTTTCTGATACTTTAAATAAATTTATCGTCACGTACATAACAACTAAATGGACAAAAAAATTATTTATTTTTCTTGCTAATGCGGCAGAAGATTGGACATTATCCAAAAAAATATTAAAAAAACAATAAAAGATATTATTTTCCTCAAACTGTACTATATTATTTAGTATGTAATATTACAATTAATTTGAATATTTTCTCCTACATTATTTTGTCTATAAAAATGCCCCTTACGACTTTTTATAAATATATGTATATATATATATATATATTACATCAATTGTGTACATTGTTCGTCGTATTTATAATATATATACGTATATATATATATTTTTTGGCATTAATTGCATGAATTACCGTTGTACTTAATTTGAATGTACTATGTAGTGAAGTGCGGGTTTTGAGCTAGTTTATTCATAAATATAAAAATTTTACTGGGGCTTAAACACTCTTCTTTTTAAATATGGCTCTCAATTTTTTCTAGCTTGAAGAGAAAAATTTCAATTCTTTAAAATTTCCACAATTGTTTTTTATTGTTCACATGACATCAACAGAACAATTGGCTAGAATACCATGAAATTTTAAACACTTGCAATATGTTGTTACTTATGGAAATTTTGAAATTTAATCCATTTCACTTGCAGCCGTGACTGCTTGCCATTTATCTAAGAGGGCACCGTGTAGGTGGCCAACATTACTCCCACACAATCCGGTCCCGTAATTTAGAACCGAGTCAAGTTGCGAGAGCGGAACACTTGACCCCGCACCTCCAGTGGTAAATTTGAGAACTTGGAGGACTTTACAGCCATGACGGAATTTGCGTGCACCAGCCTCCATTAGTGTACACGGCGATGGATTTGCAGCGACGGCATCGAACCAGAGACTTTCAGATCACTGGCCCGCTGCCCTTGCTAACTGGGCCATCACATGCAATATAAATATATATAATTGAAATGACTAATATTATTTCATTTCTATTATAAAATCCTAAGTAAAATTTATCAAAATATTTTTTTAATTTAAAAACTTTTTAAATAAATATTTTTTTCTATGAACTACTAAGAATTTTGATTTCAAAGTTGGTCATTTTAAAGATGTTATATACAATAATTTTAAAACAAAAAAAATGTGTATATTCATTAATATACAGGTGCAAATCTGCGCGCAATGACATAACATTTGAAAAAAACAATTGTTGAAATTTTTTAAAAAATTAGAAATTTCTTCAGGAAAAAATTTTTAATCAAGAATCAAAATTTTCTTCTAGGAAAAAATGAGAACCATATTCACAAAGAAAGGAGGGTGTTTACCTGACATTAAAATTTTCATATTCCTGAATAAAGGATTTTCATAACTAATGATGATTCAAAGGGAATGTTTAATAGGGATATTTTGTTGAGTCTCTTAGTTTTTAAAAAGTACCTGACCCCTTAAATTAAAATATTCTCTCATGTCTTGGCTCATTTCTTTATTTCCATTCCAACTTTGCGATAAGAATGCGCCAATTTAAGGGACATAGAAACAAAATTACATTTTCAAGAAGTCAAAAATTTTATACCCTTTATACATTTTTTTTTTTTTTGCTAACAAAATTTCCTGAAATGAGAGATAGCTCAAAGATAAAAGGTGCTATATAACCTACCAAACTATATTTTACACTTTACGTTTTACGCTATAAAGTTACAAAGTTTCATTCGGTAAGCGTTTTTTCGGAAGACAAAATTCTCCGCCATCCCGAGAGATGGTCACATAAGTCTGTTCCAAGGGTGCCTGGAAGTGACAGTATTTCGAGAAATAAGGGCCCATTACCGAGTCTCTGTTATGAAAGGAAGGCTGACTTTGATGGCGATTCATGGGGATTTTTAACAAAGTTTGCTCCTCTACTTTGTGTTTTTAACGGTATTTATTTCTCTTTGAGACCCTAAAAGTTTGGACAAAGTTTGAAATAACTGAAAGGATGTTTTGCAGTTTGGATTTTTTTAGCATATTATGAGTTAAGTTTTATAAAATTCCTGGGAGATTTAATTTTAGTGGCCTCTTATTTTAGATTTTTTATCTTGTTCATAAGTTTATGAAAAAAAACTTTCCACCTCCTTTCAAAACAGTAATATTTATATCACATTTTTATTTCCTGTTAGGAAATTCGATAAAAAAATTCAGAACATGGATAGAATAATGGTGTGCACTCCTGCAAGGGTAGCAAAAGGTCCAGGATCGATTTCCACATCAGCTTAATTAATTTAAGCAAAGAGATAAAAAACGGGTGTAAGGTGTTTACAAAAAGGCCATATGAAACATTTTTTCCCATGCGAAGCAATAGCATATCTCAACATATTGATACAAATATCACTCCTGATATGCCACACGGCTGCACATACAGATATCAAGAACCGATAGCACTGTTAAAAATATAATATGCATGATACAAGAGGTTTTTGACCCCGTTTATTGACAAAAATAAGTACATCACTTTAGCTTATTAACATTTCCTTGCGAAGCCGTAGAATACATCTCGTCATACTGCTGAATATCTTGCTCTTAAGATTCTAAATGATGAGTCCCATGGCTGCATCTTTAAACCTTAGGAGCTAATATCGGTCTCATAAAATAAAAAACCTCTTGCACAACTTCGCACAACTTCTTTTAACTCCATTTATTGAAGGAAATGAAAATAAGTCACTTTAGTTTTGGATTTATGATTTTTATAGCTTTATGATCAATATTTCACAAAACAGTTACAGATTGTTTGTTATTTTTGTTTCATACATACGTAGGAAAATTTTTTTACCCATTTGCACGAGGAAAATATCGCGGTGTATATTAAACTTTTAAGCATATGTTAAATAAGTCACTACTAGAATAACCTCAAATCTCCTATACAAGAGAAAAAAACTTCTAACTGCTAACTCCTCTAAGTTTTATTTAAATAAAATATAGTATAAAAAGAATACCTTCAGTGGGAAAAGGGTGTATGACAAATCGAACCACAAACTTGTGGCTATTATGAGATTTCAGCTTACAACTGACACTGGAAACTTCATGAATTTTGCAGGACTAGGTTACATGATTCTAGATGAACTAGTTATTACACAGGAGTAAGTAAAAGCTTGTCGGGTCATCTCCTTTTTAGATCATATTAATACGAGAGCATCGGCCTTTATAAGAAAGCAATTCTTCCTTCAACAGTCAATAAATTTGCCGTTAAGTAATTCAGTCGTAAAACTATTTTTCTTCACTTAATATTTGAACAAAAGATCAAACGAATGTATCATCAGCAAAAACCAGATGACGGCATTGTTAAGATAAAGCTTTAAAAAGGAATTCCCAGCTTTCTATTTATATAACTATATCGCAGTAAATTTTTCATATTTTCAAGATTTTAAACCAATGGAATTGGTAGTAGTTCATTAGAAATTAACAAGCTAAAGATACGCTTCTAACTACTATTTAAAAAAAAAGGATATCCACTTCTTTACAATATTTCAACAACATTAGCATTTGACCAGTTTGCAAAGTAGACTAGCAGTCGAGAATTGGACCATTTTTTATAAAATGAGTTCATTGACTTCATTGTTTTAAATGATAATTTAAATGTAAGTGATAAGTGTGGCCAATTTTTTCATACTTTATTGTCTCAAGGGTGAGGGCTAATCCTTCTTTGGGTTAATTTTTTTTTAATGCGGTAGATACTTGTCTCTGACAGTGGGTACATCTTCTTCTCATGATATTGGCCTAAGACCAGCATAGTTTTGCTGGTTACTTTATTATGGGATCACTATTTAGGTAAGCCCTATGAGGGGTATGACACGGAAACAACCAAGCCTTATTCGGGATTATGGAGAAACTTAAGAAATTATATTTTATTACACCCATTAATGAAAATATATACAGTTTCCGATGTTTTTTATGAACTAAAATATCAATGTAATCACAAAAAAGAGAGTCTTTTGCTATGCATTTCCAGTCATCATAGCGAAATACAGACGAAATTCATGCGGAAGGAGACAAATACATTTTCAATTTTGCAGTTTTAAAAATTTCTTCAGAGAAAATGTGTGTTCTCTTGATCCTTTCATGAAATGTAATATATAGTTTTTTTTTTAAATTTTTAACATAAATCAAATAAATGTATAGATAGATATGCTAAAATTCATAGATATTTATTTGAACAGGTGTAAGTAGGGATAAAAATATTCCTGAATTTTCAAGAAAGCCGAACTTAAATGATGCTTTACCGGGGAGAAAGAGGGGGTGTAATACCGCCTTACAACTCCTTAGAGGGTACTCGTAAGACGTGCCTTTACTGAGGGTGTTACTGTATGCATAAAAATAGCAAATATCTAAAGCATTTATTAATTCCCATTTTCCTCTTAGGACTAAACCAAAATCCATAATTACCGCTTCCTGGGCTTGACATGTCTTTCATTTAAAAGTATCGGATCCTGTTACGGAAGCATGTTCTAAACTCTTTCGCCTTATCTTTACGCCGAAAGCTTGTCAAAAATTTTAATTACTGCCCATTGTTGATAGATAAAAGGAACACATTCCATCACCAATAAAAACATAGTCATTCATGAAAATGGGCTATTTCCTGTTTTTTAAGTGGCTGTTTCATGCTCAGAAGTATTTTAAAGAAAGTGAAATATTGGTAAATGGTTGCCGAAGGATATGTTATAGACGCATATTTTTTAAATTGAGATTTAGAATATATCTGCGGTTTCTCTGTAAAGGGTGTGAAGTCCAAAATCGCAGTTTTGAGAAAAACGGGATAGAAAACTCACATGTTTGTGTTTTGTTTAACATATCCCAAATTTTCACTGATGAATAAAAATATTTAGGAGTGGAATGGGACTTATCTTTCTGTAGCCTGCAGTAGCCCTTGATTTTTCAGACACGCCTGTTTTAATAATTTATTTTAGCCTATTTTGGACTTAACATCCCAAATTTTCACTGATGAATAAAAATATTTAGGAGTAGAATTGGACTTAGCTTTCTGTGCCTTGCAGTAGCCCTTGATTTTTCAAAGATGTCTGAAAATTTTCAAACATGTTTTCAAACATGTCTGGTTTTATAACACATTTTAGCCCATTTTGGATTTAATACCCTTTACACAGCAAATACAGATATTTATTTAGATTATTACCTCTCTACCTTGAAACATATAGGGACATTTAACGATTTACAGACATTTATATGAATTCAGACATACAGCTCGATGACTTCAAAAGTAAAAACGCTTCTGCGTTCGAACAAATGTAAATTGTGTTAAATCTCTTTTTAACGTAATCTGTTAAAAATCATTTAAAGAAATTTTTTGAAAATCATTATCGGTGATATGAATTCACTAACTCCTAAATTCTAAAAATCCACTTTTGTAAAAACAATAAAGCATAATTTTTAATATAAACAAAAGTATACAATGAAACAGTGTGATCCCCCCTTTTATTTCCACTTCTTTGATTCTGACATAATGATTTTAATTTACCAAAAAAATTGTTGAAATAAATTTAAATGAGCATGAATAATTAATTGTTTTTCAACGTATCGCGTCTCTCATTTTCATATGGTAAACGACTCTTCAAAACTTTCAGTCAAATTTATTCATCCAACTCTCCAGACTTTGCGAAACTGAAGTAAGTTTCCCCGAGTTTACGTATTCCTCTGAAGTTTATATATTCAAAGTTCCATAAAACTCTCGTTTTCGGTCCAGAGACTTTACATAATACGTTTATTTGCGGAATATCTCAGCTGGTTCTGTTACATCCAATACTGGTTTCCCAAGTAAATCTCGAAATCTAATCCTTGTTGCTCATGTTGAAATAAATATATTCATCTCTTTTCACGATTAATAATAGTGAATTTCTTACTGGGAATAAATAACTGCATATTTGATGTGTGAAAAACGTATTTTTCCATTTTTTTCAGCTCACAATTACAAATGTTTAAAGTGGTTTCAAAGTGATTGTGTAAAAAGTAAAACATGAAATATCACTGTAACCGAAAAATTATCAGCGTGGATATAGTTCTAAATATTTTGAAGAACAATGACATTTGTTATTTTCTCGAGCAGTAGCTAAATTAAATGATGAATAAATATGTGCATTATACATTCCTTTTAAGAAAAATGTGCTTGGTTGTATTTTTATCCTAAAGAAACTCTAAAGTTTTAACCTTTATGTCATTAAAACACGGTGCAAATTGATAATGGCAGGACATTCGTAAGATTTATGATGAAACATTTTCATCTCAAATCTTATTAATATCTTGAACGCTAAAGCATCCGGCAAAGAAATTTAAAGTCAGATATTTTTTACATATTATAAGACAGCATATACTAGTCTATCCAATTATATCAAATATTTTAAACTTAACTATATTATTATTTTAAACTCCAATAACTACTAGAATGTTAAAACATGCTAAAATATGGCATTGTACATTATGAATGACTGAACATTAAGTAGAAATATTTAGCATTCTGAGCGTGCTGTCTCTACATATAATAAGCTTTATTTTATTCTTTCTGGTATATAACCAATTTGTTATTTTCTGCTAACATACATAATGTTCAAAATTAATATTTAAAGAATATACATTTTAACCAACAATCTAAGTGATTATGTAAAATAAAGTTATTTATTTTAATAAATCATTTAAATTTCCATAATAACTTTTTAAGAAGCTGAAATGTTAAACTGCTGTTTGTAAATATTTCAGTTTTCATAAATGCATATATAGGAATAAGTTAAATTTCGATCCATTAAAAAGCTTTTTTATTGGATGAACAATTCTTGGTACCCAGGGTTCTGAAATTTTATAAATTAGTCTGTGAATATTTATGCATATAAACTCAATGGCTGTTACGATATTTAAATAAAATTCGGTTATCACAGATCGTATTCTGTTGTAAGCCAAAAAACTCCCAAACGCTCTCATCATAACATGCTTTGAACTATAATACTTATAACGGGCTTGTGGCGGCCCAGTGGTACAGCTCGCTGGTTTTCGATGCTGAGGGTGCTCGGATCGAATCCTGGCGTCGCGCCACGAAAAATGCCTCCGTTCGTGTCGTCCCTTGATAGGGGGTAATGCTGTCCGCCTATATGGTGCCACCACAATAAAATGGGCAGTAAAATTGCGGTGTAGTATAGGTGAATGTTTCACAACAAGTGCCTCCGCATTGGAAAAAAAATAATAATAATACTTATAACTACCACTCTGATCGTCTACTATTCCACATTTTCCTACTAATCAATTTTAATTAAATTAAATACAACTTTCTTTCGCTAGAACTTAGTGTGAGCATCTTATGTAGGAGGACAGAAATGCTTACTTTCATAGTGATAACAAAGTCCAGCATTCTCCCTTGGAAAGACTGTTTTAACGGTTTCTACGGAAAAAAAAATTGAGATAGGTTTCCAGAGTGCTGGCTCCAAGTCTTCATTTTACTGTCTATATTATATACACTCATGGACAAAAAAATTAGCGCACCAAGAAATAATTGCGGGATCGTAACGAAACTTGCAATGAAGGTACATGTCGGGGAGATATGCAAATGATTAGAAATGCAGCGTGATTGCGCATTACGTATAGCCGGTAGAGGGCGTTGAACATCGTACTCTGTGGAGTATAAAACAGGTAACCAAAGCTTGTTTGAGTGTGCTGAATCATTTACAAAGGAAGAGCTTAGATAGACATGCCATTACGCCGTGTTCGAAGACAATATAAGCGCACGAGGTTTTGCCGCGCACGAGGAAACTGGACTGCAGCGGAATGGAACCAGGTCGTCTTTAGCGACGAATCCAGATTTAATCTCGGCAGTGATTACAATCGTGTTCGTGTGTGGAGAGCCCGTGGTGAACGCTTCAATCCTGCCTTTGCTGTACAGCGACACATCGCTCCCACAGCTGGGGTGATAGTATGGGGTGCCATTGCCTACAATACACGGTCACCCTTAGTATTGTTCCGTGGCACCATGACAGCCCAGCGGTATGTTCATGAAATCCTGCAACCACATGTGTTGCCACTCATGCAACGGCTCTCAGGAGCCATTTTTCAACAAGACAATGCTCGGCCTCATACGGCAAGGGTGTCACAAGACTGTCTCCGCACTGTTACTACCCTTCCTTGGCCTGCCCGATTCCCAGATTTGTCTCCAATCGAGCATATCTGGGATCATTTGGGACGACGAGTTGGGCATCCCACGAGTTTGAACGAACTAGAGTCAAGGTTACAGCAAATATGGAACGAAATGTCTCAAGGCATCATACAGAACTTGTATGACTCAATACCCGATCGTATCGCATCGTGCATTCGCGCTAGAGGGGTCCAACGGAGTATTAACTCCTCCGTTCTTTTGCCTTTTTCTCTGAAATAAATTATCCTTTTTCTTTGATTTTCTTATCATTTACTTAATTTAAAGTAGTCATTACGTATGTAAAATTTCGTTTCATTTTGAAGACTCCTTCTTGGTGCGCAAATTTGTTTGTCCATGAGTGTAGTTGATAATAGGATTTGGCATAAAAACTCATTTGATGTTTATTATATGTGCTTCTCAGTACTTTGGTAGCATTTCTCCTAGTTCACGGTAGACAGCTACGACATCCAGACAAATTTCCTTCTGTTATTCCTGGACAATATAGGTTTAAATGTACAAATGTGCCATGTGTCGTTGCATATTGTACTCTTGTGAGATAGGATATTGCCCATGGTCCGAAATCTAAATAATCTTAAGTGAAAGTTGAAAACCGCAGGCCTTGCTGTCAGACTCCTTTTATTGTAACTTCCTCTGACTGAAATGATTGCTAGCCTAAATAATTCCCAAGTGCAGCCTTTCTTCTCGTGTTTGATCTTCTTCCCTTTCTCATCGACCCCATTTCACATTCGAAGTCCGTTCAGTGACGTCTTTTTTTTCATTTTATGTTCACAGAATCTTATTTGTACTAACATGATACAAACTTTTTCTCCGATGTTACAATGTTATTAACATCAGAGTTGAATAAGTTACTTACTTATCAGCTTAGCTTCCACGTTTGTATGTATCAGGTACAACTTTTCTTCTTCAACCTACGACAAGTAACGTAATTAAGATATATATTTCTTTCGACTGCTTTCTCTGTAGATAAATGATACTACTAGACGGGATTTCTGTAGGAGATGCCTCATTTAGTGCACAGACTGAATTGGACTAGTTATGTCTTATTCCCCATTGATTTCATTTGATACTGATAGACGCCGTAGGTGGCTTTTTCAAAGGGTCTAATTTCAGAGTATTTTGCATTTTTATATCGATATCATTATAAATATTCAACTCATGGCTTCAAGATTTTATTTGGGAAATATCTTTTGATAAAATTAAAGTGAAGTTTTTAGTTTCTTTTCCAAAAGACTTTAAATGTTTTTTCATTTTTAATTCTCCTCTCACTCTTGATTGAAATTAATTTCGGCGAAACTTTCCTTTATCAACTTTCTAGCTTAATGCACATTCGTTATATGTATAGCTCTGTCTTTTTCAAATTCCTCGATGAATTCCTTGAGTGACGCGTATCTGTGTGCACAGGCATTTAGTTGTCTGAGACATGTATTGAAAATCTCATGTACCATATTTAGTCGAATCTATATAATGCGCCATTTTGTAACTAGAGACGCTAAAGGAAAAACACAATTGTTCCGTACAGGAGAAATCAGTCTTTTTAAGTTTAGTGAGTTCATCTATATGGATATCATAATGCATAATTTCTAAGGCTACTATCTCCCTACTTTCTTTGAACATTGTTATAATTGGACTTATGAAATATTTCTGTTGATAAATTGAAAAGGCTGAAAAAATTGTATTATAAATATGTATGTGTTAAATTAAAATTTTCAGTGTGTAGAACTTTTATGATTGGAGGCATCACACAGGACTTTGCATTTTTAATAAAAGCTTTACTTAGTTTAATTTCATTCCCAATATTTTCATATATTTTTATAACAGAAAGGTAGTTCTTCTGTTGCTGATCATTTCAGCCGGAGTGCATTGTTATACATAAACTTCTAGACTTTATTAATATTTGATTTTTCGTATAAAAATCGATATTCCTTTCGGTTGAATTCTTGAGATTTTGTTTTGAAATTCACATACTATAATTTATTATAATGCAAGTCTTAAATTGTCATGGAATTTACTTTTAATTGACAGTAAAGCTTCACCCCAGAGAACTTCTCTCTTGCTAAAATTAAAACTTTATTGGCATGTGTCAATGTTGAAAAAACCTCTTTATATTTATTTTCATACCACGTGTAATATTCTGCGTGTGACTTGCCACTTAATATGAAACCACACATCTTAGACATATTTGAGAAGAAAAAAAATTTGGGAAAAAAAACATGCTTTTTCCCAACCCCGTTTATTTCCCGTCTTTTTATTCTTTTCAGGTACCATGGGGTGAGAAATAGCATGCCGTCCGTTCTCTGAATTTTAAACCACGTAAATTTGAAATCAGTAGATAATACTGCAGAGGTCCAGCGTTTAACTTTTCAAACACGCACCGATAACTGCGTTTGTAACTGGGATGTAATCAGATCACGTAAAGGAGAAGGGAATGATTCTTTCATAGTGGATAAGACTTTAAAGTTTTTTCAGTGAAATCAATCGCTAGTAAATTCAAACCATATTTACTCACATTTCGTAGTTTAGAGTCATATAGCTTGATTCCTATGCCGAAATTTCTCACACACGTGAAACACATTTTAACAAATTCAGATATCAAACTTGAGAGCATCAGCTTTCAGAAATGATTGTTCCATTACGCAAAACCACTAATCCACTTAACCATTTCACATGGGCTCGAGGTAGCCTAGTGGTAGCGCGTCAGCTTTCGGTATTGAGATTGCTCGAATCGAATCCCGACAAGCGCCATTAATTAACTCCGTGTCTAGGCCGGTTATGGGCACTTAAAATTCGTAGACCGGAAAGTCCGTCTAAGAAATCAGAGAGGATGGAGAAGGTCCGATCCCCTCAAATGTCGTCCCTGAGGGGGGGGGGGATTGGTCAAAATTGAGGTGGCTATTGGCTAAATTGGACCCTGAACCTTATGGTGTCATAATAAACCGGAGCCGCACCCCTCAGGCCGCTAGCCTATATGGACCTGGTCTGGAATACTTCCGGCTAGAGGGCGCTAGAACCAACAACAACCACTTCACATTGTTCGAGAGTCATTTTATAATGAAATGGCTTTTAATATATTTCCTTTATCTCCATTGGAAATAATTTGTAATTAAAAGAGACATATAAAAATTACAAACAGAAATGCCATGTACGCTAATGGCGACTGGTGCACGTAAAATCTGTCGTGGCTGCAATGTTCCAAGTTCTCAAAATTTACCTCAGGAGGTGCGGGGTCAAGTGTACCGGTCTCGTCACTTGACTGGGTTCAAAATTACGGGACCGATCCGTTACCCAAGTCGGACTCTGACCTTTGTGGTGCTAAATTAAAACACCGGAGCCGCATCACTCAGCCCAATAGCCTATAATGGCCTTCGTCTGATGTTGCTGTCGGTCAAGGGACATATGCAACAACAACAACAAACAAAACATTTCATTTACTTTATCTACTTTCTTTCGTCTGATGATATCTGCTTTTCCTATTACACGAAACTTACATTAATATTGAAAATATTTTTTGCCATTAATCGTATATTTTTTTTTTAATTGACCAAACTTAGACAGACACATGAAAATTAGTCAATTTCTATAATTGGGTAACGAAATTTCGGCTAACTTTTAATGCCACCAGTAAACCCATTTCACTTAACTGTCAAATAAAAAAAACTATTCCATAATTACTAATTAGAAATACAAGGATGATTATTAACCACAACTGATCATTGAGAGAATAATGTAGCTAGTTGAACGCATGTTTTGGATGCCCCAAAATGACTGCATCGGAAATAACCCGGCTGATAATGAGTTACATGTCGTAGATATATATTCCATTTCTTTAAAATATCACAGGTCATTTTGAAAAAGAAAAAAATTCTTGGTCTAATGATGCATTTCTTACTGATTGAATAGAGCAGGGATAATATTTAAAAATGGAAAAAAATAAGAAAAATACCGTAAGATGGGGTAACTTTAAGACACACATTAATTTTTTTCGTATTTCGGATATTAAATATTATATATATTATCCTGCCCGTAATATAGGGCAGGCAAAGAACAGCGCCAACAGCTGGTCCGACATACAAAGACACCTGGTGGCCAGTGTCTGAAGCTTCTGTGTGCCATTTGTCTTCACTGGCCAGTTTATTGTTCAAACTTGTTGTCAAGCTATTGACTCAAACTTCGCAAACTTTGTGAGCTGAAGGCTAACACTTTATACCACCATCTACCACAGGAATTTACTTTTTATCGTCAATATGTTGGTTAGATTGTGGAGCAATATAACTTTTGTGTAGTGATATTTCCGAGACAGGTGAGAACATTACATAAATATCGAAATGTGACGGGGTTACTTTGTGACACACTGTCACAAAATAACCCACAAAGTCAACCTACCTCCTTCAGCCGCTCGATGTTGCATTTTTCCGTCCTCTAAAATACCACTGGACAGAAAGAAGTATAGACTAACTGGAAAAAAAACTACCCGAAAGAGCATAATATGCCGAAAGACTAATTTCCTCATCTTCTCAAAGAACTGATGGCTGCCCTGGGCACCTGGTGTCTCTTTGATGCCAAAGATATTGCTAAAGCTATCCAATATTTGTAATAGGTATATATAATTGTGTATCAAGCTTTTCATAAGCGTTTTATCGTGTAACTTTGTGTCAAGTAATTTTTCCTCTTGGATTTCAAGACGAAAAAGCAGATGTCACAAAGTAGCCCCACTCGACGGGGCAACATTGTGACACATTTTAACTTTTATTTCTCAATGGTAATTAAAGATTATGGTTAGCTCAATACATTATTACTACGTAAGGAACGGATGTGCCAATGTTTTGCAATTATTCGTTTTGGGCTGCTTTTAAAACTCATCGGCCAGCACAGGCAAAATCTTAAAATTCGTCACAAAGTAACCCCATCTTACATAAAATGATGGATTAATGCTGACATACATTTTTATTTAAAGACTATCATTTTTGATTTATTCAGTTGGAAAATGATTGAATATGTATTTCTCTGTTTCGTTTACCAAAAGAAGTAGTGATTTTTCTTGTTTTTCAGTACTACACTAATATTTTTTCCAATATCTCGGTCCAATATATAATGTTCAGTGATGCATCACTCAACTGTCTCTAACCCTTTCCCATTTGAAAAGCAGGAAATTTTGATTTATTTATTTCCACCAATGTTAAAAATAGTCATTTGAGGGGCTTGGTAGTGCTAGTGTTAGAGTTTTAAAAAGCGTAGGAGGCACGTAAGTTTGGGTATTCTTCACTCTCCTAATTTAACGCGAAATGTCTGCTATCGATTCAATAGATCATATGAAACCAACTTTGACGATAACGACATAGATTTGAAATTCTTTATGGGGAATATCCACAAATAGCGAAACGTTTTCTATTATTCCTTTAGGTTTGTAATGAGTTATCAAATGTACAATTTTTTTCAATCTCATTAATTCTTAATCTTTCCTATACACTAACTTTTAGTTTCACAAAGTTACAAATAATGCTGCTTCATGATGATTTGAGCGTCTTTATTGTTTCTGGAACACTTAGTTTATTATCAGAAACATACCAACCTTTTGCAACTTCGATTTCAATCAAAGGGTTTTTAGTCGACTGAGATTGGTTTTTAGACCTCAAAAACATTTATTTGTGTTCCGAAGGTTAGAGATTACTGGTGCAAAAAGCAGGCCAAATCTGCAATTTCATATTTCTTAAAAGGCGATGTCTGTGTATGCAAAACTTTAAATGAAAAAACATATTAGTTTTTCGATTTTCTTTTTGTTTAATCTGATATCCGGCGAAGAAGTGTATTTCTTAAAACTTTTTTACGTCACCCATGATCAGTAGTAGAATCACAAGTACCCCGATTTACTAGAACATATAGCCTTTGAGAGTTGTTATATTTTAACGCCATTCAGAGTAATAGCACGGCGAAAACAATTGCGTGACTACCTTTAGTCGTGAGATCGAATATTTATCATAGGATTAAGCTGTAGAAAACCTGTTTCATCTTATCTAAAAATTCTCTTTGTTTCTTCCATTTTATCAAAAGATTATATGTTTCTAATTCAGTCTCTGAGAAATTCATCATTTTACTTGGCTTCATCTGACGTAGGACGATTTATCTGATCATGCCGTATCTTAAATCTGTTACTTTAAACGTTTAAAGCTGTAAAGATATAACAAAAGTATCCATGATTTCTAAAGCTTTATATCGTAAGACTTGGATACATTTGCTATATATATCCTGTTCTATAGATTTGCTGTTAGAGTTTGCTTTAACAGTGAGGAAGACGCGTTTTCAGTTGATCCTCGTAGCAAACTGTACTGTTTTTCTATGCTCCGCTTCGCGACCAACTGTAGATGGATTTCTTTAAATAAAAATCTCTATTTTAAAATGGTTGACAATGCTGATTTAAAACATCGTCAATTAAAGGCGAGCTCAAACCTCGTAATACCAAATATTAAAGCTTCAGCAACCATTTTTCTACTCACAAATCTCCCCAGGCACTTCACGAGATCATCATAAAATAACTAGAGGAGAGAAGTAACGGTGACACCATACCTATTTTCTAATTATTTGCAAAACTCTATTGTATTACTAACAGTATTTCTTAATATTACAAGATATTCAGTATCTTGAGAAATTATTACGAAGATAAAAAACAAATTTTGCCACAATTTTGCAGCTACTATATGCGTACAACTTGCATATGCTAATAACTATTATTAAGCAAAATATTTCTGTCCTAATGCATAAAGAAATACTGAATTACAATTTTCGCTAATTCAGTGGTTCGTGTTGAATCGACATCCGCTTTCGATATTTTTAAAATGCCCTTGATCTTCCTAAAGACATAATTCCTTTTTCTCATACACTCCTCGTTTCATTTCCCTCGTAAATCCTGCGGAAGCCAGAAATAGTGACACGCATATGCACGCCCATGGAATTCGGAATGTCTCTGCCCTCATATCCTTTGACTGTACAGTGCAATGCATATTTCTAAAACACGCCAATGTTCAGCTGCAGAATTTGAAAAGCCGTGAAATAATGCGGTCACGTAAAATTACTTGAGAAAGTATTTCTTTGAGGCAGAAATATTATGATACTGTACCCGAAGCAATCATATTGCATGCATAATTAAGTCGAGGAAAACCTATGCAAAGATTGTGAGGCCCCAGAAGCTTCAGGTAATAGCTTTTCTTCCGATTGGTAGACTGTTAATATTGTAGTATGCGTCTTACTTTGGGCTATGATATTGGATGAATATATTCCTAGGTAAACTCATCAGAAAGGGGTCACTTATGAAAAGATAGGCATCTCCAGCGTATGAGTGATTTCTTTTTCCCATGTAATAAAGGGTTTACGTTTTCTTTATCCCTGACTTTCTTTGCACTGACGAAAGCACCAGATATTTCGTAATTCCCCATTATTTCAAAATTTTGCAGAAAACAGAATTTTTCTTCAGTTAATTAATCAGAAATGAATTTAATCTTCAAAGAACACAGTGAGAACAGAAGTTGACCATAAGAAAAGCAAAAGTAGTTGTCCCACATGAAGAACTGCATTGACACCAGTGTTTACGGCAGTTTTGTGAACCATTAATGAGAGCAAAACCTAGGTTAGTAATAGGTTATTATTGAATCTAGAGGGGATATAAGATTTGTTCTTCAAGTTATACTTTATAAGAAGTAAATTTTACAGTCTTAAATCCCGATATCGGAGTTGACTTCAATACATCAAGGAGTTCTTAAATTCGCAATTATTGTTTGTTTACCGATGCGGGGCAATTGTCAATGGAAACATTCGCATATAATCCGCCAGAATCGTTGGCTTTTTTAATTGGTAGAACCGTATAATTGAACCAGCACCACATCCTTGTGCCACCTCAATTTTGACCGAGCATTCCTACGGATATTCATATCTGGGAGGACTTGTATCTTCTCCAAACCTCTCTGACCTCATAGAAGAACTTTCTTGTCTACAGATTTAATGTGCCCACATTCGGCCTAGACACAAAGGTGTTCAAATGCATTCGTTGAGATTCGAACTCAGCCACCCCCCCCCCCCCTCCCAGTCCGAAGCCAATCGACCTCGCGCCCAAAACCATCAAGCATTATACGCAGGAGTTTTATCGGGTGTAAATAACACAAACATATACTTCATTTATAGTATTTTCTAAGGAAATTTCTAATGGTTCTAATGATCTATAATAGGCCACTTGACTATTTTTATTTAAAGATGGCTTTATTAGGGACTCTTATAAATGGTGTTTTTCTTGCATACATAGAGTAAAACACTTAGATATTTATCGAAGAATTCTGTTTTGCATGAAATTATTTGAGCGTTTTGTAATATTGATCTCAGTGATTCTCTCCATCAAGTCAGTTGGGGATTTTAAGATAAAAAGGAAATGAATGGATGAATTTTATTTCGATTTTAAATCTGAAGTTCGCTTTCAATATTGGGTCAAATATTTCATTGAATGTAGTTAAATATTTAATTGTTACCACGTTTTTATTAACTCGCTTTCTTGTTTATGTGTTTGTCCAGTACAAATCTTGCAATCGATTTTCAACTAACTTCCCGAGTAGCTAGATATTTGAAACTTTTAGAATAGCTCAGAACACGATGACAATCCATTCTTTTAATACTTTTAGCCATCTTTAAGCAGAAAAATCCGCAAGGTGGCGCTTCGATAGAATTCAATGATTGAAATTTTGCGTAACGGCTTTTGACGATTTTGAAAACAGAATACATGTGAATTTAGTTTGTTTACAATTTTGTGCGAAAATTTTTTTTAAATATTATAAAAGTTAGCAGTTTATAAAGTCTGTGGATAGTGGAAACGACTAAAAAGGGATTAAAATTAAATAAAAGAAAGTGAAAAAGAATAATTAAGTGAAGGTTTGTGCAATTAAGAGATAAAAGGAGAGAAAAATAAAAATAAATACAAGTGAAAAATAATTAAATAAGAAAATATTAAAATTGTGATTTGGCAAAATAAGAGGTCTTTCCCGTAGGTTTGGAGCAGTCAAATTCTTCGATGCGCAGTCCTTCCAAGGTTCTAACTCGGCTTAATGCGACGTAAGTCTGTTCCTTGTCGAAAGGTTTTTTCCGGGGTACACAACTGCGTGGTTCACGATACATCCTTGCATTTTGTGCACAGTGCAGGCCGATCATTTTCTTTCAAGTTGATGGGATAATTCATTCAAAAAATTTTAAAAAGTATTTATTAATTCATAGAATTGTCAAGTTTATATGATTCAACAAAAAATTTAAAAACGTGGTATATAAAAATTTATTTTTATCTTGTAATTATTTTCTTGTTTTAAACAGTTCAGACTTTAATATATACCTATCATATAAAATTTGGAGAAGAAAATATAATTAAAAAGGTTCGATATGTAACAATAAATTTCACCGTACAACTAAGAAAAGTCCCGCTATCCAGTCTAGCAGATAACGATATAATTTGAAACTAAAAATTTTGAATAAGACTTGAATAAGAGTTACGCGTGAGTATACAGGGTGCGGGAGAGGGGAATTCCACATTTATGAATGTCACTGGTAAGGAATTAGCGTTGGAGGTGGCAACAGTTTGGAGTTTCTAGTTTTGAGTAGACACCATGAGTGGGCCAGAAGAACATCGCGGATTCATTATAGATTCGTTCGTCAAAAACAACGATTCTGTAACAGAGGGCATTTAGGACGCGTTTCTGGCTCGCTGCGACTGATCCGGACTGACTCTGTTCCGGATCGGAAAAGAATCCTACGACAGGTTTTAAACGTAAGAGCAAGTGAGTATGCAATACAAAAGAAAACAAGTGGTCGCCCTCGGAACATTAGAGCACTTGAAAATGTGAAATGAGTCCATGAGTTTGTTCTTCATGAGGAAATTGCAGTCATTCCCCCAGAGATAATCAACAGAGTGTTGGAAAACTTTAGAGAATGGTTTTGATAGCGCATTACAAATAATGGACGGCTGATGATGTTATTTTCAAAACGTTGTGGAAAACAAACTAGATCATAAGTGCTTTTCCAATATGTAAATCTTTTTTCTGTAAATTGTTTGGTTCTTTTTTTATTATCCTTTTGAATGAGAGAGTCCATTCTGCCTCACCCAGTATTTTCATTAAAAGTCTGATAGAAGCATAAATTTAAATTGCAACTTTTTTCTCTCAGTCCCAAAGACATAATTAAATCCTGTTTGAAATGAATACATCCAGATCAAATTATCAATCTGGAAAACAAAATTACTGAAGAATTTCGACTTCCTGTACTTGGAAATATTTTGAATCCGACAATCCAAAAAAGAGAAAAAATATTGTATGTTGTTAATTCATTTTCTCGTGAAACAAATGAACCTATCAGATAGGTTTTTCCTATAAATTGTTCAATTCATTTTTTATTGGTCTTTGAAATATGGGATATTCTGTCGCATCCTCTATTATTGAATTGTATTGATAAGGAGAGAGAGAAACATGAGTGTCGGAAATGGAATAGTTACAGATTTTAACATTAGGTGGCGGAACGATACCGTTACCAGGACTACGCGCTTATACTGAAAGCGAGAACAATGCAGTTTAAAAAGATTTCGTTTTTGTTTTATTTTGAAGTCGCTGTTCTTATTTTTTCTCATTCTGTTCTACATGTAGTCAATAAGCTATTATATTCATTTATCATTAAAAAATAAATAAAAATGCCAGTCTACATTCGAATTATTCATGTGTGTGAAGTTATTTAACCACTAGTTTTAAAATGTTATCTACAATCTTTGGAACAAAGGTAAGCCTAACTTTTCATTTTTTATATCCGATTCTTCAGGTAGTCAACATGATTGAATTGTATTTATAAGGAGAGACAGAAACATGAGTATATTGTATAGCAGTTTTTATAAAAGCTACAAAAGAAATATGCTTTTGTATCATTTTGAAGGATAAAATAAATTTTAAAATAGTTTTGATAAAAATTACTAAATATTATGCTTATGTAGCGTATTGGATGATAAAATAATTTTAAGTATAGTAGGTAAATGCGTTATTCATAACTACTTGGGCCAGAATCAGAAGGCGTAAGCGATGTTACAGTTTCTACGAAAAGGAATAATCCAACATGCATTCAAATGTAAATTACATTGAAAAGTTCTCCCTTGAAATGGTGTTTGCCGCTTTGAATCCCTTCGCATATCTAAGCATTTAATCAAATTCTTATCGTTAAACCAAAGCACGTAGAAAATTACTTGCGTTTCATTATTTTAAAGTCTTTTGAATTTTCTCTTATCAAGTGTTTTCGTTCTATTTTATCCTTACACCTATTCAGATCTAAAAAATGTTATCAGTTGGTATATCCTTTGAATTTGGCTGCCCTGCAGACAGAAGAAACAATATTTTACTTTTATTTTCAGATATCACCAAAGAAGAAAGAACAGAATTTTATTTTATTTTCACAAACAAATGGTATTCAGTTTGCAAAAAAAGCTATACATTCTTTTCACGTGGAATAGTTTCAAACTTTCGTTTCGTGCCTTTGAATTGTAGAACTAATGTATAGAAATTATTTGCGCAAAGTCGACATTTCAAGGAAAGTTAGGCTTAGCTCAAACAGAGAAACACCGAAACAGTTTTATAATAACATAATTAGAAGTAGAGTCTTTGAAATTATATCAAAGATATAATCAGTAGAGTCTTTGAAATTATATCAAAGTGCATAGTCCGAAATAAAACTATATGTAATGCATACTCGGAGAATTTTTTCTTAAGTTATTTGTTTGTACCATCAAATAAATGTATTTTACTAACAACATGTTTGCAACACTAAAATGTAACAACTGGAAAAGAAATTATTTATGTCTTACAGATATGTTACGTACTTTTGACAGACTTAAAACTGTGCAAAAATGGATTCAACATAAAATTAAGAGAATTTAAATTTATGCTCTAACTCTTTCATTATGTTTGAAAATACAACAATGTAAACAATTCTACACGAACTAAAACTTATAAAGAGGGCATAGACTGCCGGACAAATTAACTGAAAACATACCCTAGCGTTGAAAATTTTTAATTTTTCAATAAAAGATTGCGCAGTTGCAACAAATCCTCATATTGAAAACGGACAAATATAACTAAAAATAATTAAATCAACAGAACAAGACAATTTTTATCAGTAAGATTGCAGAGAAATACAAACAAAAATCACGCACTTAGGGCTCAACGCACTATAAGGAAATATTCTGCAGCAGTACCGGAACTAAACGAAATATCGAGGTAACCGACTGGTCTCGTCATCAGGAAGCCTAACCAAATCAGTTACCTCAAGGGGGAACTTTCTGAATAGGATGCAGGTCTAAGAGATAGTTCTGTTTCAATGGGGATCTCGGGGCCTTGGGATGGTTAGACCTGCATCCTATTCAGAGAGTTCCCCGTTGAGGTAACTTATTTAGTTAGACCTCCTGATGACGAGACCAGTAGGTTAACTCGATATTTGGTTTAGTTCCGGTACTGCTACAGAATATTTCCTTATGGTGCGTTGAGCCCTAAGTGCATGATTTCTGTTTGTATTTGGCTGCATTCTTACTGATAATAATTGTCTTGCTCTGATTATTTATTTATTTTTAGTTATATTTGTCATGTTCGAAAGTCATAAAATCTCGTTCTTAGTTATGGGAATTATTTATAATTACACATGAGCAAAGATATTTTGTTAATTTTTGCGTTTTGCACCTTGAAGTAGCCACTTAACCTTTTCCTTACGGGGTGGGATGGCATGTATCCCCAGAATACGAGCCCATTAATGAATATATATATATATATACACTCACTTCCAAAAGTTAAGCACGGAGAGGAAAATGTTAATTTCCGTAAGCCAATCTGAATTAAAGAAGCTGAAATTTGTTGCAAAGGTAGAAGGAAGTATGCAAATATGTTAGGTAACAGCCAATAACGGTTTCGCGTCGAGAAATATGCAAAACAGGCAGTCGTATAAGAAGCCGGCACTGTGAAGGGTTACAGGAGTTG
This sequence comes from Dolomedes plantarius, assembly GCA_907164885.2. Classification (NCBI taxonomy): domain Eukaryota; kingdom Metazoa; phylum Arthropoda; class Arachnida; order Araneae; family Dolomedidae; genus Dolomedes; species Dolomedes plantarius. Next base: position 150,500,513 of record OU015497.1, read on the forward strand.
CATGTAAGTGCTGATGAAAGGGGTTTAGAACATTCTTACGACTTGTTTTCAAGCTAGACGTGTTTCTATGGCTTCCAGAAGACGAATGGAAGATTCTGAGTGCTGTCGGGCTGCCGAACGCATTGAAGCAGGACAGTCTTTTACAGATGTTGCTATTTTCTTCGACGTTCATCATTCCGTCATTTCACGGTTCTGGAAACATTTCCAATCCAGCCAAACAGTTGTCCGAAGATCTGTAGCCTGTCGTCCAAGCGTTACGATCCCCTCGGAAGAAAAATATATTGCTATTGTAGCCAAGTGGAATAGAAGATCGACACGTGTGACATCTATGGTTGCAGCGGCCATTGGTAAGACGATATCTGCCATTTCTGGTCGTCGAAGGCTATACATGAATGTTCTGTACGCCCGGGTACCACGAGTTTGTGTTCCTTTATCCGTCAAATCCAGAGGGACATGATTAAAGTGGTGCCGCCAGCATGTGAAATGGACTGTGTCTGATTGGAGCAACGTTATGTTCACAGATGAGTCCAGATTTCCCTACAACCCGATGATAAGCGTGTAAGGGTCTGGAGGGAACAAGGCACACGCAATCGGCCCGAGAACATCACCGAACATCACGCATTCCGCGGTGGAAGCATCACGGCCGGGGCAGGGATTTCATTGGGATATCGCACCGACCTGAACATCTACAGGCGAGGTTCTGTGACGGCTGTACGGTATCGAGATGAAGTCCTAGACTCCACTGTGAAACTGTACGCTGCAGCAGTTGGTCCTTCATTCGTTTTAATGGATGATAATGCCCGTCCCCATAGAGCTGCCATCGTTGGCGACTTTCTGGAGAGTGAGGGGATTGCACGTATGGAATGACCGGTTTACTCGCCGGACCTTAATCCAATCGAAAATCTTTCGGATGCCCTCGGCCTTACTGTAAGTAGACGTTTCTCACCACCAGCCACTCTCAGAGATTTAGAAACTGCCCTACAGGAGGAATGGTGATTATTGGACTCTGCGGTGGTTGATCACATCGTAACAAGCATGATCACACGGTGTACACTTTGTATGAAGGTGAGGGGTGCTCACATACCCTATTAATGTCGGTTTTTGTTGTTTGTTTTGTATTTAAACATCATTTTGTTTATGACGCAAATATGACGTCATGTTATAAGTTATGAAAATTCAATATTTTTTTAAATCTCTGTAAGTAATTCTTTGTTTTGTTTCATAAATAAACATAGAGCTACTTACTTGCAGCATTTCATGTCAATCAAAGCAGTACTTGTCCATTTTTTCGCATTTTACCGCTCCGTGCTTAACTTTTGGAAATGAGTATATATATATATATATATATATATATATATATACACTGCTGGCCACCCAAATTGCAACACCAAGAAAGACAAGAAATATCAAAACAAAATTTATTTTGTAGATAACATGTTGACCAAGTATCAAATGATTAAATTTATAGACTTCTGTGAAGTGTCGTTCCTGCCAAAATCAGTAGCTAGAATAGCCGCCATTGTTGGAGATCACCGCTGCCACACGCCTCGGCATTGATTCAAAGAGACTTTGGATGGGTTCTTGGGGTACAGCAGACCAAGAAGCTTCCACACGTTGCCAAAGTTGATCTGCTGTGACAGCTGGGGATGGAATCTGGGTCAATCGTAGAGCAACCATGGACCACATGTTTTCTATCGGCGAAAGATCCGGAGAGCGAGGCGGCCAGGGAAGCAATTCAATCTGGCGATTGACGAAGAACCGTTGGGCAATGCGTGCCACGTGTGGTCGCGCATTATCCTGTTGAAATATGGCTGTGGGCAATCCCTGAAGGTAAGGAAGGACAACTGGCTCCAACACCTCGGAGATGTAGCGTTGGCTGTTTAAAGTACCGGCAATGCGTACTAGAGGTGTGCGAGAGTGATATCCAATACCGCCCCATACCATAATGCCCGGTGCAGGACCAGTGTGGCGGTGCATTACGCAGCTGTTCAGCATCCTCTCTTCACGGTGTCTCCAGACTCGAATGCGACCATCGTGGTGTTGCAGACAGAAGCGTGACTCGTCAGTAAAGACAATTTCATTCCATTCTGCCGTCCACATCCTTCTGTCATCGCACCATTGGCGGCGGAGACGTCTGTGGTTCTGCGTCAAGGGTAGACAAAGCAATGGACGTCTTGCGGACAGACCACTCTGCTGTAAACGGTGTCGAATGGTACGCGCAGACACTGGATGATGCGTTACAGACTGCATGTGCTGTGCTATGGTTCGTGATGTGAATGAGCGATCCGTCACTGCCATGCACACAATTTGCCTGTCATCACGTAAAGTGGTGAGCTGAGGTGGATGCGATCGAACACGCCGGTCCGTCGTACCCTCCTGCATCCAACGATCACATATCCGCATTACAGTTGTTTGGTTTCGACCAACACGACTACTGATTTCCTTGAAAGATAATCCACAATCTCGGTAGGTCACTATCCTTCCTCTGTCGAACTCGGATACTTGATCAAAAGATGATCGCTGTTTTCGACGAGGCATAATTGATCGTTTTTTTGAAAAAACCACAAGAAAAACACAATTGCCAAACTTGAAATCGTCGAAATCTCCAAGCCTTAAATAGCGCTTTGAAGTGGCGCCACAGGCGCGCGTGATGTGCGTCTGCGCTGAAATTCTAATCATTTGCATATCTCACCTCCGCTAATGCATGTTGTAAATTTCATGTTCTTTGCATGTTTCCTTCAGGGTGTTGCATTTACAGTGGCCAGCAGTGTATATAAATATATATATATATATATATATATATATATATATATATATATATATATATATATATAACCCACTTAATGGCTGTTTTTACAAGGGGGGCATGAAATTTCCCGTACTAAAAAGTGAATCAGAAAAATGGGTCCCGTAAGTTAAAGGTTAAATGTATGGTAGGAGTAATAATAGAAATAACGAATTTCAATTCAAAGTTACATAATTTGCTTAAATGCCCAAAAGAAATAATTTACCAAATATTACGGATTTGAAAATCTTTCTGTTGCAAAATCCCAGTTAGAGGCAATCATAGATGAATTCCTTGTTGAATTATGTATTGATGTTTATCTGTTCTTATTGAAACTGAAAACATTATTCATCGTTCAATCGGGTGTTTGCTATCTCAGAAGATTACTGTACGTTTTACAGAATCATGCGAAAACACAGTGAAGTCATTTATGTACTTACAAAGGACACTTTTAGTGGAAATTGTTGAAGAGCAGTCTATTGTACTTACCTAAAAAAAAGAAGAATCATATAGTGAGTTGATATGTTTCATAAAGTTAGCAAAATTAACAATTTTATCAAAATTATAAATGACATAACATTGTCGAACATTTGAAAAGTGCTTAGAAAAAACTTAGATATCATTTGAAATAAAAAACATTATGACAAAATATGCATGAAAATTCCTCAAAATAATTTCTTCACTTATATAATATTGAATTTCTCCATTTCTAATAAACGGAAGTTTTGACTACATTCATAAAAATAAATGATTTTGAATTTCGGAATAAAGGGATAAAAGTCACTGCAGGAAGATGTATGAATTCTTTAAATCTAAACTGCGCATTTTTCGCGAAAATTTATTTGCATTTGTTATTTCCAAGGCCTACCAGATATCATTCAGTACTCGAAGTTGAATTTAGAGTTTATCACAATTGGAAAATCCTTATTTTTAAATTTGTGTATAAGCAACTGAGGATTCAAGAACAGAAGCTATGTTTTAGAATATTAGCAATATTATTAATATTATCGTTATAAATATAATTACGAGTTTAATGGATATTGGCAATGGTATCTTTGATGTAAGGAAATAAATATTAAGTAATCTGAATGCATATATGCGGCAAAAAAAAAAAACTTGGTGTATTCGTATACATATATATTATTACATGAATATATCTGTCTATCTCTCTCTCTCTCTCTCTCTCTCTCTCTCTATATATATATATATATATATATATATATATATATATATATATTATGGTGTTAAGAACTTGGGTACTTTGTGATTTTTCAGAAATTAACATGCAAATTGTTTTAATTGTTTTCTTTTTGAAATCGCATGAGTTTGGGGATGAATACGTGCTTTTTGTTGTTGCTAGAAAAGTCAGTAAAATTAGCAGAATCGTGAGATTAAACTGATTAAAAGAGCTAATTCTCCACGGACAGCATTGACATGTTCTAATTTACCCTTATTCTTAAAAGTCACGAAATAGTTAAGGAACTTATTTGGAGCTTTACAGATTGCAAAGAGAAAAATTTTCTAGAATACATAAGGATAGAAGAAAAACACTGAATTTCAAAAAATGGACAAAGAGCGTTCATTTTTTCCTGTTAAAAATCTTTAACAGTAACAACTTCAATTAAGTACCTTTTAAAGACTCCGGGACCTCCTCCTCCCCCCCCCCAGAAATCTCCCTTTCGGAAACGTATTCTTCTCCAATGCGGCAGACGGTTACTTGGACATTACTCTTACCGTCATATGACACCACGGTTTTGCTGGCCACTTTACCCCCAGTGGACCAGCATTACCCCCCCCCCTCTCCATGGGCCGGTCCCGTAATTTTCAACCGAGTCAAGTGACGAGACCAGATCACTTGACTCCGCACCTCCAGAGGTAAATTTGAGAACTTGGAGGACATTGCAGCCACGCTTCATTTTACGTGCCCCGACCACTATTAGTGAACACGGCGGGGGTTTTGTCAGCGACCGGCCTCGAACCCGCAACCCTCATATCACTGGCCCGACGCCTTTGCCAAGCGGGTCACCGCGCCCCTTTTCGGAAACGTAAAACTACAGTATTTGAAAGGAAATGTTGTTTGCCAATGCTGGGTCCTTTTGAAGACTTTCGCTCATAATCAGCAAAAATCGTTTGTTTATTTCTCTGAAGGAACAGTTTAGGTGACACAACACAATCTCCTGGTGCCACATCAATTTTTACCGAGCAACCCAGAGGCAACATTTAGAGTGATCGTATCATCTCCCACTCTCTCTGACCTCATTAAAGGATTTTTCGATCAACGGATCTAACGTGCCCGTGTCCGGCCTAGGCACGAAAGTAATTAATAGCGTTCGTTGGGATTCAAACACAGCACCTCCCACTTCCAAGTTCAACGCTCTACCATTAGGCTACCTTGGACCCATTTGAAAGGAACTCATAACAAGTTTATTAAAACATTTTAACAAATAAAATTCCCTGAACAAATGGTCATTCCTTTTCTTAATTACACTAACTTAAATTAGATTATTTCGGAATCCTTATTTTAAACATAACATTCATTTAACGAATAGATGGGCAAGCGACAAGATATACTCCAATTTCTCTTACTAAACCTCAGAAGTTCTGTTGTTGCTTATAATCGCAACCCTTTAGAATTTCTAAGTAGACGAAACAATTTTCATTATTTATTGGGTGGTAAAAAAAATTAATCATGAGAAGCTTTCTACAAAGAAATATTATTTGTGACTGTGTTGAACAAATTTAAATGTATTTAAACACATAAAAATGTCCGTTTTCTTTTAGAAGTAGTACATTTTCATGACAAATATTTGGGAAAACATACATAAAGCATAAAGATAAAAGTTCCAGGCAAATCAATGTGTACTTTTTTAGCGACATACGAGAAAAACTATTCCTCAAATCATGTAAAAATTTGCTAATCAAAATGAACTTATTCCTTGTACATAATATTATCCAAGCTGAAGGTATTCGGAATCACGGATTAACGTTTAATACTGCCAAGAAACTTTACACATCAGATTTTTGTTTTTTGTGTGTTTAAAGCTTTTTTTCTCCCTACTGGATCAACCAGACAATGGAAGATTCGAAAAACTATATTTCTTACGTCTGTACAAACATAACATCAGTTTCGAAATAATACAGTATTTTTTTTACCCAAGCTTAGTCATAATATTTTTGATAAAAAATGGAATTTCTCTCCCTCCATCTTTCGAACGTAGATCATAGAAAAAATATTAAGAAAAAATCGTAATGTCCGTCTGCAGATGTTAGCATAGGTGTTTTTGTTTTGTTTAAAAAAGCGTGTATATAGGAAAAAATATCAGAAAATAAAATGCAGCATACAATTTCCAGTGTAAAAATTGTTGCAAGTAAAAAGAAAATATTTGCTGTGTACAGGGTAATATTGGCAGTCCTAGAGTTTTATAGTTTCTTTTAATCACGTACAGGCTGAGCATCTAAAATCGAAGTTCCAATATCCGATATATTCTAAAATAAGTAACATCTCGTCCTGAACTCATAATGATATCGATTTCCGCGAAAAGAAGCAGCATTAACTTAATACTTCAATATACCTAACACTTACTAAGATGAAGACTACTAAGTCAGATATCTGGTTGAAATAGGTGATCATACTAACAATGCATGAGGAAATACTATGTTATTGTGAAATTACACACATACTGCAAAATAAAAATCCCCACCAGAGTAAATTATCTACTATGTAGTGGATGCAGTCGTCTAGATCAATTGGTTAAACTCCTCTCCATTAGATGGAAGAGCTATACAATGAACAGGATTTACAAGGGTCGTTTGTAAATCTAGGAAAATCTAATGATAAGGGCCTTTTTCGAAATTTTTAACGTTCCTCAATAACGGTCCTCCGAAAACAAAAACAAAAAAATCCGTCGCGAGTTATAATTTTGGCACGCGCCAAACCCAGTAGCAGAAAACAGTTAAACAGAAAAGTACCAAAATGCCTAAAAAAAAAATAAGAAAAGAGAAAGAGGTAAGCAACTAGAAGTAATCCTTGGTTAATGTTCAGCGGTAGTTTCGTTAGAAGAGACTTCCTGAAAAAAATGTTTATTTATTTTTTAGCATAATCTACTTAATGTCGAAACTTTTGGTCCAACAATTTTCACGATTTTTTATCCCTCTGATAAAGTAAGACTTATCACACTCTGCAAAATACATCAAGTGTTTGTTTCCCTAATCACGTTGGAACTGAATACATATTTCTGCCCTGAAAGAAATTTTTCACATTTGGGAGCAATCGGTAGTCTGAGGAGTCCAAATCTTGAAATTGCTGAGAATAAGGAACAATTTTGAAATTTGGATTTTTGGTCATTTTTCACTAAATATAATTTTTTTGCCTTCATTTCACAATTTAAATGATCCAGAAAAGAGGCATAGTACCCTCTGTGATTGTCCTGTCCTCTTCCAAGTACTCAGAAAAGATTATATCATGAGCGTCCCACAAAACAGTGGCCATAACCGTTTCTGCGATGGAATTGTTTCCCCTTTTCTTTGGTCCAGGTTTCCCTGCCTCAACCGTTTTGACTGCTCTTTCGTTTCTGGTTCGTAGTCATGTATCCGTATTTCGTCTACTAGGCGACGTCAAAATTTATCTTGATTTCGGGATTTCTTTGAAACAACTCCCCATTGGGCTTTGAAGTGTTCAGTCGTTTACGATTTTGATAGATTGTTAGCGAACTTGGCACCCACCATGCCTTTCTTCTAATCTTCAAAAACTTTTATATTCCTAGCTGCGAAAAGCACATTTATGCAGTCATACAAAGTCGCACTTTATAAATTTGTGAATTGTAAATTTTTCCTTTGTAAATATTCGTTATAAATACACAATTGCATACATATGTGTGTGAGTTTACACTGTAACGTATTGTTGATACAAAGTACTTAGGCAAAAACACGTTTACAGGATGCAGAAAATTAAATGGCGGAATATGTTGACACAGTCAGCTTCCTTTTCAATAATTTTTTTTTCGGTTACGATATCAGATTTCTTTAGAAATATAAAATGCATCGGAAAACAGCAAAAAAAAATATTTAAACTGTATTCATTCTTGTCGTTTGTAATTTGACTAGGATCTCAATTAAAAAACAGGTAGGAGATGAAATTAAATTTGAAAGGAATGAGAAGTCTGGTGATTCTTTACAGATTAAAAACATCCAGAGAGTGTTAAAGAAAAGTATTTAAAATGTTTTTTCTGCATAAAAGAGTTTTGATGAGATTCAGAGAAACAAGAATTATCGAAATGTCGCATTTACGCAAAAAGTGGCGTATTTGTAAAAAAGAAACTGTAACACTGTTTCAAAGAATTTACCAAAATCCTGTAAAGTTTATGAGAAGACTATTACGAGATTGTAATATGTCAAAACATATGGATAGAGTTATTGATGAAGAACTTAATATAAGGTAACGTAATGTGAGTTATAAGCAAAGGATTATAGTAGGATGTATTTCACCGATTAATTAAGAAGAAATAATAAAATAAAGCGTAATAAAGTGCAAACATAAGCGATATGGTATAAATGATATGGTTTCGTCGGATAAGACTAGACCTTTATATATATATATATATATATATATATATATGTGTGTGTGTGTGTGTGTGTGTATATATATGTGTGTGTGTGTGTGTGCGCGTCAGTCAAATAGGGACCCGAGGTAGCCTAGTGGTAGAGCATTGTGCTTGTAAAGGGGTTTGCTCGGTTCGAAACCCGAAGGTGCCATTAAATACCTCCACATCTGGGTCATATATGGGCACGTGAAATCCGTTGACTGGAAAGCCCTCCTATGAAGTCAGATAGGGTAGGAGAGGGTAGGAGAGGGTACGATCTCCCCAGATGTTGCCTCTGGGGATGCTCACTCAAGATGAAAATGGCACCTAGCTGAGACGTACTCCGACCCTTGTGGTGCTTTTGTAATCCGGAGCCGTCCTCCTCTACCTGCAAAGCCTGTATGGACCTGATCTTGAACATTTCCTGGCACGGGGCATTAGCAACAACAACAAAGTCCATCTATGGGAGAAGGTACGATCCCCCAGATATCGTCCCTGTGGGTGCTCTGTCAAAATTAAAGTAGTAGCAGAGGGTGGTATTGTTTCACATATACGGTGCCTCCATTGAAAGCCCCAAGGATCCTCGTGGATAAATTGCGAAGAAATTAGTGAACTAGTTCCCCGCATTAACGAATAACAATAAAAGCGTATTGTATAATATCTAGAACTTTTAACAGTAAAAGAACAATAATACTCATATCAGTCCAAGAAATTCTTTAAATTGAATTTACTATCCAGGTATTGCGTTTTACACTAAAAAAAATATAAAATACGAACACGCATTATGTAGCATCAATTTCACCGCGCTTAAGGCTCTTTCGACAGAGTAAATTCGATTTATCATCCTAAAGTCTTCTGAATGTGCTTTACCTGTTTTTTTCCACCCAACTGGAACAACCCGAAAACGGATGATTCGAAAAGATAAGCCCCGGTATATCTTTCCTGCCTGTACAAACGTAACATGACTTGGGATATTGACATGACTAGGCCATTTGTTTTTTTTTTCTTTTCCGTGAAAGGTGTACTATAATATTTGGTCACAAAAATAGTTAGATTTATTTCTCTGTTTTGGATTCGAGCCAGAGAAGATGGGGGAAAAAAGTCTTATATATATATATATATATATATATATATATATATATATATATATAAGAACAAGATGAAAGAGAAAACCAGTAATAGCTCTAAAGCTACTTGCAGCCAGGAACAAACATCATGTTAAGAAAAGTATGAATAAGGTTTTTGACAGCATTTCTTCATCAGCGGTGTCAATACTGTCTAAAAACCAATGGATTGTTTCTGATGAGTATGATCTATTAAATAAACACACTCAGACACCGTACAATCCATTATTAACAGAAGAATTGATTAATAAATGAATAAGTTTGAATAAGTACTTAACCAAAGAACACCAAGCCTGGCGCTAGTCAGAGTGGAAGTTAAGAACTTGTAACCGCAAGATGACTGACGTCATAAAACTTGCAACCATTGAGGTAGTGGAATCTCAGTTACAGACTTACTTAGGTTACCGTATTTTAAGACTATTATTCCTTTAATTATTTAGTTATTACTGTTACTACTTTGAGATAATTTTATTATCATTTTATTTTACTTATGATTTTTATTTTTATTTTTATTAGTTATTATTTCTATTTTAACCTATTGTTATGTTTAACATATTAATGCAACAGAACAAACTATTCATTAAAACAAAAACAACCAATTATGTTTTTGGATAGACTTACAGAGTAATTATTACGAGTTAGCACAGCTTTCAAGTCTATAATATGCTTAATCCTATTGTCTTTAGAACATAGCCCATTTATACGAACTAACTGATTTACAATAATGTTATTAAAAACAGATTTATGTAAACAGGTTAGATAATTTTGAAATTTAACAATATTAAAATTATATTCAGATCTTTTGTCGTATAAGTCAAAAGTAAATTTACTGTGAGTACTTAATTTAATATTAATATCTAGAAAGTTTACATTTATATTATCATGGCTACTTTTAATTAGTTCCAAATTAGGAGGGTAAAAATTTAAGTCTATAGGGTTATTACTTTTATTAATTACTATTATATCATCTATATATCTATATATATTGTAATTGCTATTTTCTATATTATTAATTTCAAAATAATATAAGTATAAATTAGCTAGCATACTTGAAGCATTACCACCTTGTGGTACACCTTTTGACTGTAAGTATATACTATTATTATGAACTATGTAATTATGTTTAGTTACTAATTCTAGGAGCCTATTGAAACGAGTTAGTTTAATTTCGTTGCTTAAGTATTGAATATTATTTTGTACTAACATTATGATTATTCTATTTAAATCATTTATATCAATATTATTAAATAGATCTTTAAAATCATAAGTTACAATATATTTACATTTATCTAATGTTTGTAGTTTTCTAATTAGACTATAGCTATTATCAATTATACCACAAACACCAGATGTTATATTTTTATAGATTAATTTAAGGTATTTTAATAATAATTTACTTGCTTTTGTAGCATAAGTGTTATGACCACAGGTTACTGCTCTAAAAGCAATAGGTGTTTTATGAAATTTAGGAACTAAAGTTATATAAGGAAAATGATAAATGTTAGATGAAATACCTAGTAGTTTATATTTTGCTATGATTTTCTTAATAATAATACGAGTAGTTTCTTTTAATGGATGAAAAAGATCACTATTTTCTAGCTGTTTTTTAAACATATGGCAAAATATTTTTTACAAATTATAGCATAGTTGTTGGCTGCTTTATCTACATATGTGACTATAAAGTCATCTTGTAATTTTGTAATAGCAGCTTTAAAGTGTTTATAAGAATTATTAATGTTATTACTATTATTGGGTAATTTAGCTTGTACTAGTTTTAGTAAATTAATTTTCCAAGGGTTGAATGCTTCAGTAGGTACAGAATAATTAATTGCTATTTTGTAAATAAATTTATCTAAATCAGCATTTAAGAAGCTAATTATTTTCTTATCATTATTAGTACTAGGTATTCTAAACTTAGTTCCCAAATTCATCAACTCTCGCAGTGCAACATCTTCCACAATATCCATATTGCCTGTTATTACATGACCATGTGTCGTATCTATACAACTATTGTAAATGGGCAGATGACAAACACAAGTTAAATTTATTGACTCAGAAAATTTTTTGGATACCTGATTATAGTTAAATATACGTCTACCCATAGGCAGAGTATATTTAAAGGCACGTTTTATTTTTATTTCTTTTATAGGAAACATATCATGAAGTTTATCAAATATACTATTGAAGTTTATATTAGTAAGTTTAAGGTTAGTAAAATTTAGTACACAATATGTGTTATTAACTGAATTTTGTTTTTATATAAGTTTATTTTTAAATGTTTTGCCCGTGTTAATATTAAATCATATACCAGATGCTGATAATGATAATTCTTTATTTTTGTATTTAAAAATAGTTGATATAGCTTAATGATATGTTTTTTAACGATAGAAAAAATCCAAGCTTTTAATTTTTTATATTGATAATCAATTATAAATCTTTCCTGAAAACTTATTAAGGCATTTTTATATAAGTTACAATCAAAAGTCTTACTTTTATTATAACTTTTACCTCTTTTAGTTCTTTTTGAGGACTGAGTATCTTCGATTAGATTAGGGTAAATAGGTTGAGCTGACACATCAGTAAAATTAAATTTAACTATATTTTTCTGTTTATGTATTTGATTGAGGCCATATGGAAAGAGAGTTTTATGTTTTTGCATATAAATATTTTCATAATATAACCTTTCTGAGGGTGATTTAATTATATCAATAATGGAAATAACAATATTTTCAAAATTATGTTTTTTGAAGTGATCAAATTCAATGTTAAGTGGTTGACTATTTAGTGTATTATATTTTTTTTATTTTTATTTTTTTATATATTTTATTATTTATTTATTTATTTATTTATTTATTTAAATTTTATTTATTTATTTTTTTTATATTAGAACGGTATATATATATATATATATATATATATATATATATATATATATATATATATATATATATATATATATATATATATATACGAGGTATGAACCAAAATTTCGGGGAGTGTGGTAATCTATGACAACAAAAGAATGTATTTGAAGTGGCAGCGTATGAAATGGATTCTACCAAACAAACCCTACGTGTTCAGGTTTGTTTCACCCATGTCAGGTCATTAAACTACGCACCCTGAGATAGTTACTTTTGCCCTGAGACGTTATAAAAATGGTTTTTAAAGAACAGCGCTGCAACATTAAATTTTGTCAGCGTATAGGTAAAACACCTACGGAGACTTTAAAAATGCTACGAAAGGTGTACGGTGATTCTACCATGGCGACATCGAATGTGTACGAATGGCATCTGTGTTTTAAAGAGGGCCGAGAGTCCGTCGCAGACGATGAATGCCCTGGACGACCTTTGACTTCACGGAACGAGGAAAATGTTGAGTTGGTCTCTCATTGTGTTCGCAAAGATCGTCGCCAAACCCTTGAAAAATATCGCTGCGGCTAACCACTTATCAAAGATTAGTTGCCAGCGTATTTTAACGGAAGATCTTAACATGCACAGAATGTCTCAGCACATTGTCCCCCGGCGTTTGACTTCTTTTCAAAAGGAAGTACGAATGAGTATATCAGGTCATTTAATCGACAAAACCGATAAGGATCCAGCTTTTTTGAACCACATCATAACAGGTGATGAAACGTGGTATTATTTATTTGATATCCAATCAAAACGTGTTTCTTCAACATGGAAATCACCCACCTCACTGCAATCGAAGAAATTGCGGCAGGATCGGAGCAAAGGGAAAGTCATGATGAAGATGATTTTTGATTCTCAAGGAACTGTTCATTCAGAATTTATTCCCGAAGGCAGAACAGTAAACAATGAACATTACATATTCACGGGACTTAGCCCCCTGTGATTTTTATCATGTTTTTATTAACTTGCTTTCTTGTTTGTGTGTTTGTTTGTGTGTGTGTTTGTCAAGTACAAATCTTGCAATCGATTTTTAACTAACTTCCTGACTAGCTAGACATTTGAAAAATTTTAGAATAGCTCAGAACACGATGACAATGCATTTTTTACTACTTTTAGCCATCTTTAAGCAGAATTAAATTAATTTTCAGTTATCTTCAGTTAATTTTGCTTTGTAGAACGGTGCAGCCATCTATTGGGCGAAACGGGAACGAAAAGTTAAATGCAAGTTAACTTCCAATTAACTTCATTTTATTTCAAGATGATGGGATAATTCATCAAAAAACTTTTAAAAAAATATTTATTAATACATAGAATTGTCAAGTTTATATGATTCAACAGAAAATTTATAAACATTGTATATAAAAATTTCTTTTTATCTTGTAATTGTTATTGGTTTACATCAATGAAAAACCTTTTGAAGAGACGCCTATTTGTGTCAGCAGATGAGGTGAGAGCAGCACCGCCGGAGGCCTTCCGGGAGGTTTAAAAAAAATGGCTTCCAGCAGTACTTCCAGAAGTTATACGAGCGCTGGCAAAAGTGTATCTTCGCCCAAGGTGATTACATTGAATGTCATTGTGCATCGCAGTATAAACTTTTTAAGGTAAGGACTTTTACGCCAATTCCCCGAACTTTTGGATCGTACTACGTATACGTATATACATATATATATATATATATATATATATATATATATATATATATATATATATATATGTATATATATATATATATATATATATATATATATATATATATATATATATGTGTGTGTGTGTGTGTATGTTACATAGGGAAAGAAACTTCTCTATGTTGGCCAGCCATGGTTCCGTAAAAAAGTTGTTGATTTGAGGAGTGACTGTCTAAGAGAAGTTTCTTCCGAAACATTGGCTCTACGGAGTCTTTGATCGGGTGTGAACAGAATATGTTCATTTAGAGGGGTGGCCGTTCAATAAGGGTGACTAGGGAGAAAAGTTTCCCTATTTATTTTTTTATTTATCTATCTATATATCTATCTATTTATTTATTTATTCATTTATATAGGCATTAGGAAAAACGCTAGAGGAAAGTCTCTTTCTATTCGCATTCCCCGTTTTATTCCAAAGATTTAAAATGCTGGATAAGTAAAGTTATTTTTTCTCATTACCATTTTAATCATCACCAAATTATTTTTCATTCATTTGAATTCATCATTTCTTTCAACAATGGTCCATGACTTTTTCCTTTTTTACTCTAGAAGAAAATTTTACTTCGAACTGCTTTCCTCGCAGCTTCAGAAAAGACAGTAGCGTATTTCTCAGGATCATGAATGTTTAAAAGATAAGTAATTATATTTTTGCTATATGACGAATGTCGATTTTAAAAGTTTTACATTCTTTAGTCATCTCTCGTGGTCTGCTTTTTCCTTTGAAGAACTGCTTTGTGATTTTTACTGATTCTGAATTAGAAGACGGTGGATTTTAATAAAATAACTTTTATTAAAAAATTAATTGTGCACACACATACACGCACACACACACACACACACACACACACACACACACACACAGACACACACACACACACACACGCACACACACATATATATATATATATATGTGGTACCTGAGCCTACATAGGAGAGTGGTACCTGAATTTACCATTAAGGGACACTATTATCCATTTCCGCTGCTCCAACTCAAATAAAGAAGAAGAGATCTGGCAACCCCAGTCAGTCAGCGGATGGACTGCGATGAGCTATAACTCGTTTGTTTGATGGCTACTGCTCTTTCATTAGTCTATAATGTTATTAATTAACGAAGCTTCTTTGTAAATATTTTTGTAAATAAGTTTTCATCAAATGTTACTGTGCATTATAATAGTACTTATTTTAAATCTTCGCACTGCTATCCTGACCCATACACACACACACACACACACACACACACACACACACACATATATATATATATATATATTTATTTATATATATGTATAATTTGGTATTATAAAACGAGAAAAAGCGAAAATTAATTAACCCTTTGCTCTGATTATACATTTAAATTGGAATATTGAACACATTATTGACCGGTATCGAGAAAACTCATGTTTTTACAAACAAATGTTGAAGACAGTTTAGGATAAGGAAAAGTCATGTTAAAAAATTTTTGATTCTCTGAACATTGCTTTGCTGGAAAACTACCTTTAATATGACCTTAACGAGTTTCAGGCAACTGTCACATTTTATCATTTAACTGTGATTCTCAGACTCCGATGTAAAGAAAAAAAGTTTTCAGAAAATAAAAAACTGTACTTTTTTTTCCAAAATTTCAGTCTTTGCCGGTGAGTTGCGTATATATATATTTACATAAAATGAACGGTCAACAATGTTTAAAAATTGCACACATACACGTGAATACTAAGAATACTTTTGTCCATTTCAAAAATTTAAAAACAACTGGATAATTAAAAAATATTTGGCATAAAACTGAAAATGTCTTTTTTTTTATAATACTCGTATTTCACCGTATATTGTAATACTTTCTTAGACTTTCGACCTTTGTGCGTGGATTGAGATATATTCCGAATTCAAAAACGACGTATTGCACATTATTTCTAACAATATCCTCCAAATCTTCAAATAAAGAACCCTTTTCCTTTCCTCTTATCCCACCCCTCTCTCCCTAGAAAAAAAAGGATTTTATGGAATGGGCGTATAAACGATAAACCCGCATTTTCCAGTCGAAAATTCGGTGTCTCTCGCATCTCTGAGGCGTAAAAAAACTGAAAGATTACCAAGTATGTACCTAAAAAATGATTTTTATCCATCCAACTGTGACGGACAAGGAAAACGGACGAGTCGAAAATGTATATATCTATATATTTTATTTTTATTTTATCGGTACATTTTTCCCAGTTGTATAAAGGAAACATCACTTTTCGAAATATGAGGTATGTTTTTAGAAAAGCCAAATAAATATCGAGATAAAAAAACTGTTGGGAATTGCTTTCGAGTTGATTTGGAAGGGAGCCAAAGAGAAAGGACTCTAAACACCGTTATCTGAAACGTGCGTGCGTGATTTGTATGGAATCATTTATTTTTTAAAAGTTGGCTGTAAGAAGAATTTTAAGTAAAAAAAAATTTAATATTTTGTCAGGAAGGAAAAATGTAAAGAATTTCAGAGGTATGAAAATTTCTTTATCTGAGAACATTAAAAAGGGAAAAATCTCTTTAGCGAATTAGTTTTCATTTTAATTGTTTTGAACCTGCATATTTATTCTCCAAATTGAAACAGGGGAAATTATCCTTTCATTTTAGAGGGCTATGATGTGCAATAAGGTAATTATATCTTATGTTTAAGCATAATTATATACAATAGTTATGTTTCAATATAATTATGCTTCCACAATAAATATGTTTCATAATTATGTTCATAACTATGTTTCAACATAATTATATGTTATGTTTAAAATACGACTGATTATTTAATTCCAATAAATTTATTATTAAAAATTTAACTTCTCTTAAAAGAATGAGAAATTAAGGCTTCGGTTTAATTAGTCACTGAAAGGAAAAGTCACATGAAATTATCTTTCATACTTTTTATTAATCACATCGTAAACAGCCCTCACACACCGGCACACGTGGTCATAGAATATCTGTGCACTTTATGCGTAAGGTATGTCACCCTACCAGCAATTACTAATTTGAAGGGCCCCAGGTAACCTAGTGGTTGCGCGTCGGCTTTCGATGAAAAGGGTGCTCGGTTCAAATCTCGACAAACGTCATTCAATTCCCTCGAGTTTTGGCCGGATACTGTCACTTAAAATCCTTAGACTACAAAAATCTCTCTATGAGGGCAAAGAGGGTGGGAGAAT
The DNA here is from genome assembly GCA_907164885.2 of Dolomedes plantarius. Classification (NCBI taxonomy): domain Eukaryota; kingdom Metazoa; phylum Arthropoda; class Arachnida; order Araneae; family Dolomedidae; genus Dolomedes; species Dolomedes plantarius. The sequence goes on from OU015497.1 coordinate 150,517,765, forward strand.
GTACGATCTCCCCTGACGTCACCCCTGGGGATGCTCGGTCAAAATTGAGGTGGCACCTAGCTAAGACGGACTCCGACCCTTGTGGTGCTACTGTAAACCGGAACCGCACTCCTCAGATCGCAAAGCCTATATGGACATGATCTGGAATACCTCCGGCCAGGGAACATTAGCAAGAACAACAACTAATTCGAAATTACTAAAAAAAGACATTTTTTGAATTCAGTTAATTGGGAAAAGACTTTCTCTTTAACTTCGAAGACTTAAAAATAAGTCTTCAGCACAAATACTATAATGTAACTGCAATACAAATACTATAAAGAAGCAAATACTATAATGTAACTGCAAAACAGTAAAGTACGAAGATCAGATTTGGCTATACTAGTGTGATCTCAAAAGCTTGTAAAGTGTGGTGAAATAGTGCTTTCTGAAAATTACGTAAAATTAAGAGATTATTTCTTACATATATCATTACAATCCGTGTTAGAGAACAAAAAGTGAAATAATGCGAAAGAACACACATTGACGAGAAACTAAGGAAAGAAACAGAGTGAAATAAAATAATATGAAAATGAACAAATAATAATGAATGATAACGGTGATAACTTTGCTAGGCATTTTACTTTCATTTTTTATTCTTTCAACTACTAAAAATAGTGCTTAATTCAGGAATATAGTCCAAGGAGTTTAAGATCTTCTTTAACGAAGGCCACATTCTTTCTCAATTCAGAGAAATAGAGAGAGAGAGAGGGGGGGGGGAGGTCGGATCGAAATCCTCTTTCGGTGGGTCCCATTTAATCTACAATTATAATTTCAACTTACTTGAATTATTTCTCTGACTTAGAAAAAGGATGAAGGAATAGAACCTGGCCCCCCCCCCCCCTCCTATTAGGTCAAGTGTAAAGGCTATTACACTATTATGACAAGCATATATTTTCTTCAGAGAATGTTGGTAAAGGAATGACAGCACAATTCACATTTTTCGAGATCCTAATAAAAACATTCTATTGCTTCAAATTCGCTAATGGTGAATGAGAGATGTATAACAGAGTTCCAGACAGACGGCAGAAATAGAATGTATTACTGTGAATAGAGAGCTTTCGTCATGAATAATGATTAAAATTTTCGAAGACAAAAGTCGACAAAAGATTCTTGGGTTTTAAAAATTTAACCAATGGCTAGAATTCCCAGAATAAAATTTAGAAATTGTTGCAAAATGTCTGAACATTTTTTGCATGTAATAGAATTACCAAAACATTCAAAAGGTGAGAAATGTATCACGTTTTGAACAGATTATCAGGGTAAGAGAACTCCCTCCAGTGTTTCTTTGTATAAAAAATAAACAAAGAAGCCTTTTGTATGTGGAATATGTCTCAGCGTTCAACGACAGAAATCTTAAACGCGATTCTGTATGATATTACGACATATAAACACGCCATCCATCAAATAACTGTCGAGGAAAACATTGGTACTCCTATGAATACCTGTAAATATTTTAAGACAGGCTTTGATGTGGTTTAGTTTGTTATGTTTACACTGTTAAAATTGCTATTTAGAATCATAAACAATTTGGAGAATTCTTTTAATGGAAATTGATGTTACTGAAATCTGTTATTTAATATTAAATAAGTTCACTTAAAAATTTATGCTCCAAATGCCGCATCAAAAATGCAATAGCAGTATAGTTACTAGATGTGACTATTAGATCAGATAGGGTTTGAAGATTCTTCACTCGTTAAGAAGCTTCCCAAGTGGTTAATGTGTCAAGCTTCCACAAAGTGCGCTCGGGCTCAAATTCCAGATAAAGTTTGGGCGTTCTTGTACTGTCCCCTAAAAGGGAGCAGTGTTAGTTTACCTATATAGGGCTCCCATAAGAAAATATCGGCATGGCCCGGTCTAAGTCCGCAGGACAAGTACATGCCATATTGGAAAAACACTCGTAAAGTTTCTACATTCAGTAGACTCTTAGCGAAAAATTTCATTGGAGACATGAATATGCATGGAAGAATAGATAGCAATCAGGCTGTGTGCATAAAGCCAAGTATTCATCTCTCTATTCTAAAAAAAAGTAAGTCCCGCTGCCGTTGTCAAAAGCTTGTCATGCTATCTCCTCCAAAACCGCTGGGGGTAAAAAATACATTGGTGCATAATACATTTCTGCATCCATTGGTATCGCTCTCGCCCCCATGGGTCGAGAGCGATACCAATGAATGCATAAAAGGGGGGGGGGACCAAAGTAAGTCCATGTCTCATCTTCGTCGGAATTTTAAGTTTTTTTTATTATTTTATAATTTGTGGGAAAATATTGACTTTTTCATCTTCAGATTACGATAACTCACCAAAAAATGATCGTAGAATTTTTATCTTTTTACAATCTAAGACTACAGACATTTCTCTTTCAAACTAGACCTCATTTGTTTAAAAATATTTTAAAACAGACTAATATTTTCATCAAAAAATGAAACACAGTTTTTCAAGAAATATCGTCCCCTATGTGGATGTAATATGGATGCTCCTTGAGTTTTTATCTTACAAAGAAAATATTTACATCATCTGGAAACTGAAAGCTTTCTTATTCGTATAAACCTTATTTCAAGTCTATATCTTAAATTTTCGATTTTTAATTGAATTTTAAAACTGATTATTCAACAGTGATGAAACGCCCTTCGCATTAAGGGTGACAACAGTAAATGGATGGAAGCTGTTACATTGCCCGAGAATCACTCCTATGTATCTCGCTATTAGCCATAACAGAGGAGCGAGCGTAGCGAGCCTAGGGGCGAAGCTCCTAGTTTCATAAAAAAATCTTCGTATTGTTGAATTTTCGGAACAATTGATTTATGATGTGCTTTCTTTTAGGTACTGTTGAATCTAAATACTAGACATGAACGAAAAATATGTTCACACAAAAACAATGTAAACTGTTGATCCACAGACCTATCCTGATATAGCATAATACAGGACAATGAAGAAAAATCCACTGCGAAATGCACTACTCAATGCAAAAATGATCGAGCATCTAGATTAAAAGAGTGAATTCAAAAATTAAAAATCCGTACTTTGTAAATACACAATCAGTTCGTTACAAAGCTCTCGTCTAAAACATCCCAAAGATGGATGATTCGAAAGGATGAGAGCTGACATACAACTTCTGGCTCCTATAATAAAACGTTAAAAATAAGAGGGATTTATTTTATGAAAAGATAACCCCAAAATTTAGAGATCAAAGTCCGTTTCGTTGCGTCTCTTGGACACACGCCAGAGAAGAAACAGGTGTAAACTTTGTTGGCACGCGTCCATCAAAGTGACAACAGTAAGAAAAAAACTTGCGTAACTACTATGCTCGATATTACATTCTTTTTTTGTTTTGTTTCTGTACCTAATCCATTTCTTTAAGTTCACGTTTCAAAGACCATTCTGGACCATTCGTATAGCTTCACAACGCCATCAACTCAGAAACCAATCTAAGAGGAGCAATACATCTTGTTTATGCAAGAAAGTTACGAAACAGTGACCGTGCAACTTAAAACGGTGAAAGAGTTATCCATAAAAAATAATGATTTGCCTATAGGCTTCACGAATTCTACGGGGGAGTTGTCACATAGAAGGAAAAAAGTCCACAGGTCAGTTTCTAACTGAGTGGGTTTTTTTTTTCTTGGATGTTTGCCGATTGTCGGAACAGTGGAATACTGGAGATTTTACTCGAGACAAGCATTAAAAAATTACAAGTATTTTTTAACTCTGCTTGATCTGAAGGACAAGCAGAGTTGAGTATCTTGAACAGCAAAGCATCTCAGAGAAGAGTATGATAGAAGATTTTCCTTTGCTGTGCACTGAAAAGTCACGTAGATTCAATACTTGTTGTCAGGTTGTGAATTAGCTCCTGTGAGCAAAATTCCTTATAGTGATGCGAAATCCGCTTGGGGTACATGTTGTTTGATAAATGTTTCTAATTTGTAAGTGCTTTCTTTTATGTTGCTATCATAGCTCTTCTTTTGATTTATACTGTGACTTCAAAATTTTTAAGCTTATTTTTATGCATTCATTAAAAAGATTTAAACAATTGAAATAATAGACTGTTTACATTTTACTTATAAAAAAAAGTGCTTAATATTATTTCGAGAAAAAGAGAGAAGTTAGGGTTATATTTTTTCATCTGAGTATTTTACTTTATTAGCTTAATCATTTCCTAAACATTTTAATTAAAAATAGTTCTAATTTTATGTTACTTTAACCACCGTTATAGTCAACGGACTCAGTTATAAAAATTTAAAACAAAATACAAAAAGACAGGTCATTTTTCAAAGCCGATTTATAACAGATAGAAATGTAACAATGGCATAAAACTGAGGAATAAAAATCTTTTTCCCATATTTAAAATCTTTTTAAATATGGGAATTATAAATTTTACAGTTCATTAAAAAAAACACTTTTGTGCAAAAATATAATGAATTGAAAAAGAGTCAATTTTTAAATGTTTTAGAGTTGATTCAAAGTTTAATCCCTGATACATTTTACAACATATTGATGGTATAATAAAGCTAAAATTTCATTTTTCAATGTAAAGTTCTTTGAATTTCAAAAAATATTTAAAGGTAATCTAAAACTTCTCTCGATCACATTCATAATTTTATGTATAATTTTAAAGTCATTTAAGGCCTCGACGGGTAAAATAGCCGGTAAAATCTGCCTTGATATTATCACTGCAAGAATTTCTAAGCTAAGTAGTTGTTAGTTATGTGAAAAATTATAAATAGGGGACAATACAGCCCAAGATAATTCGGTAATTATAAATCGCCATTTACATGTGCCAAAAAATTAGAAAGTACTTATTAATGAAAGATAGCCGATGTACACAAAGAAAGCATACAAAAACGTTCCCAAAATGTTCCCATCTGAACATTAGCCCGTAACTCATTTAACGCCCCAAGTTAAATAAGAGACAAAAACTTCCCATATTATTTTAATTTTGCACTTAAAAATATTCCGAAAAAAAGTTTTTACTTAATAATAGAGGACAATGTTATACATACAACAATGTTTTCATGGACCCTAAATAATGTTATTTCGAATGTCAAACAACGTTGATAATAACTATTACATAATATGCAGCCTTTTTTTACAGTAATCATCCTCTACTTTGTTTATTACAATAATTTGTGGGGTTTTACAACTTATTTACAAAAATTCGATTGTGGGTCTAAATTGGATGATGAATCAAATGATATTTTCTTAGGTATTTTAAATTCAAAGCACGATGATAAGTACTGCCTTTGCATCTGTATAACAATATCCTAAACTTTATCTCTTTCCGGGATTTGTTCCTCCTTTTCACGAGTGCGAACTGATAGAATGTGAATCCGTTATCTATTCTCCGCTTTAGCCTAAGTTCAAAACTTCACTCAATCCTCTTAGATTAGTCCTCTAATCTAATTAAACGTAATGAGTATCACTTCCGAATTCGACGATGGGATAACCTAATGAAAATAAGTCGGGAGTATTTTTAGCACTTAAAAGGCTTTCTCTCCAGTTTTATACTACACTGAAATTCGATTACAAATACGAAATTTTACGACATTTTTCCCTCACTGAGGCTCTAAAAACATTTTAGTGTGAGGATTTTTTCTGGATGGTAGCTTTAACTACGAGTACCCAGGTTTGATAAAAATATTACCTTTATAATACCGTACACTCGAAGTCAGCATAATTACTAAACTTTGTTATATTAAGAGTTATTAGTGTTGGGTCCCAACATAAAGTCTTTGTCGCTACGTCAAGCCCCGTCCGATGCAATAGAGTCACAATCTAATGAATGGGTTATTAGTTACTAAATTTCGAAGTCTAAAGGCCTTAGTCTCGGAGAATACGAAATTTCGCCGTGGGAAATGACGTCATCGTGATGTATATCTTAATCAACAATAATGTATATTGGTAAATTTAAAAAAAAATAATTCCCGATGACGTCAGTTTCACGTGGGGAATTTTTCATTTGCCCCGAAAATACGGCCGTAATTGTGTTTAATTTACATACACTGAGAAAGCTGCAATCGCTAAGAAAGGCGGAAGAGATCTTGTTGTAGACAGAGATATTAATGAGATTATTTTCGCATGCATAAGACTATGTACTCCAATATCCCTCTATTTATTTTTAAGCTCTTCGGCTCCAAATATAGTTGACAAATTTGTTTTTATTAATAAAGTAGTATAAATCATTTCCCCGAAAACTAATACAAAAGGATAAATGAATAAAAATAATCAATTATAGAACTTCTAATTCATTCTCCTCCTATCGTATTTTCGTAGACAGAATCATGTGAAAAAAAAATTCAGATAGTCTCTTCTAACCAAACTACCGTGTGTTATTAACGTAGGATTACTTATCGTTGCTTACCTCTTTTGTGTGTATATATGTACGTATATGTTATGTAAATTAATGTTACTGTAATCTGTTACTTAATATTAAATAAACTTCTATGTGTATATATATATAATATATATATATATATATACACACACACATATATATATATATATATATATATATATATGTGTGTGTGTGTGTGTGCGTGTGCGTGTGTGTGTGTGTGTGTGTGTCAGTCAAATTTTTCACACACTTTGGTACTTTTTGTTTAACTATTTACTGCTTGCTCAAGCGATACAGACTTAGTTTGGCTTGCTTCCAAAATTATAACTCACTACGACGGAAGGTTATAGCGTCTGAAATTTTGCTTTCCGGAGGACCGTTATAGAGGAACGTAATTCTACGTTAAAACTTGTAAAATATTTGAATTTTTCCGCACCAGTCATGAATGAACCTGTCTGTCAGCGAAGAATTTCACAGCCAAATTTGCCCCATTTTTAAAACTGGTCATTCCTGATTTAGGATAGAAAGTTATTTTTTTATTTTCTGTCTACACATTTCTAGACTCTCCCTAACTTTCTATCCACAAACATTTAATATCTGGAACACAAATAAATATAATTTGGCAGTTTCACTTCACCCCAGCGTAAAATCGGAAACCAACTTTTCTTTCTACTTTGCCCGCGAGCTAAAATAATAGCATTAACCTAATTAGCGAGAATAAATACCCCTAACTCGATAGGCTCTCCACCAGCGGCTAACCCTAATGAAATAACAAGAATAACAAGAACGCATTTCAAACACTTAAGAGGTTTTCCGAGTTTAGCTCGCGCCAGAAATTGAATTACGAGTCCTTACTTTTATGTCTTTTCATTCGCCAAAAGTGCATTATTTCGAGTCCCGTGTTTTTAGTTTTGTGCACGCGTCTCGGGTATTTTTTTACTGTTTTTGTTTTTGTTTTTGTTTTCTGCGCCTGTGCTGTGGATTAAAAGGTGCGTATAGTATTATTGACGTTTCCCCTACGAAAATCAAATGAGATGACGAGGAATTAGTGGTTCAAAATGCTCAGATGGCAATGATGATAATTAGTATAATAGTTAGTGTAATAATTAGTGTATTGTTTGGAATCGCATAAGGGATTTTTTCCTTTGGATTTATAAAGGTTAAGATACTTCAACATGAAATTAAACAGGTGATTTAGTAAATGATATCTGCCGATGTTATGTCAGAGGGAGGTGCCTGGTTCAAATATTGAGCAACGAGAATGTTTGATATCTGATGAAGAAGTTTGATGTCAATCAAATTCATTTCATTTTAGAGGAGCATCAACTTAAATATATAAATAGTCTTGTGGTAGCACGCTTTTGGTGCTGAGGGTGATCGACACACGCCTTTAAATACCTCCAGCATAGTCGTGTGTCTATGCCGGATATGGGCCTGTTACATACGTAAATCGGAAAGTTATTTTAAGAGGTTCGAGAAGATGGGAGAGGGTACGATACCTCAGATATCACCCTTGGGGGTGCTCAGTCAAAATTGAGGTGGCACCTAACAAAATCGGACTTCGATCATTGTGGTGCCATTATAAAACCGGATCCGCACCCCTTTGTCCGATAGCCTACATGGACCTGGTCTGGAATAAATTCCGACCAGGGGACATTACCGACAACCACAACAGATTACTATTGTACCTAACACATGACAGCTAAACTTAATGTTAAAAGACTATGAATGGCCGCAACTATAATCTATTCTCTCTCTGTGGGTATGTATATATATATATGTGTGTGTGTGTGTGTGTGTGTGTGTGTGTGTGCGTGCGTGCGTGTGCGTGTGTGTGTGTGCGTGCGTGCGTGCGTGCGTGTGTGTGTGCGCGTGTGTGTGTGTGTGTGTGTGTGTGTGTGTGTGTGTGTGTGTAATATCACAAACATAAAAAGGATGAAGGGGGTGCGATGAATTTACGCACTCGATCAGAGTAGAACATGATATAGTACAAGCACAGTTAAAGTTCTTCCAAAGAGTTTCACATATCCACTACATGCAGATGGGCTTGTTCAAAACAAAAACAAGCATGATGATACACACAATCGAGACGGACTAGCGGTTGTAAGATACAGAAAAAAAATATATTGGCGGATTTAAACGGAAAGAGGCGGTCGATGCGCATCGTGCGTTAAAACACACATGTAGGTAAGAACAGCATGTTTACATGACACTGTTAAGATTAAAAGAGAGTAAATGTCTTCCCTTCAGACGTATATAAAATGGACATTTTTCTTTTTTACCACAAAGGGTTAGAATTTTTTTAATTTGTTAAAGAAAACAAATATATATATATACGTATATAGTTGCTTTCTCTGTATACACTTGCTCTGCCCGCGTGCTTCCAAATGTATGGAATTAAGTTTGATAGAATCCAGATCAGGGAAAGAGCTAGTTTCAGCGATGCATTAAAAGATAATTGGCTGTAAACAGGGCTTATTTACTAATACAAAATAAAGTTAATCTGGCGCAAATGGTTGTACGGTTTCTTAACGATATATAGTTATTTTAAAGAATTTACGGATTTGAGGTAGGTCGAGTTCTTACGAAAGAATGTTGACACGTGCCTTAGTGGCTAGTATAATTTATAAAATGCAATATTCCTAGATAGCGTTTTTTAGATATGGGGCTGTGCTTAGTTAGAAAGGTGAATTTAGAGTACGCGTTAGGTGATAATTAGGAAAAAGCATTATATATATATATGTATATATATGTATATATATATGTATATATATATATATATATATATATATATATATATATATATATATATATATATATATATATATATATATATATATATATATATATATATATATATATATATATATATATATATAAATTTGGTATTATAAAAAGAGAAAAGGTAAAAATTAACTGAACCTTTGCCTTCATTATACATTTAAAACGGAAAATTGAAGAAATTGAAATTGAACATAAAACTCAATAAAGATTTTTTCATCAACATTTTGAAAATGCTTGATTGGAAATGGAGATCCACGAAACTTTCCTTAAAATAGTTATCGAGTCCTGATCAATGTCATTACAATATTTCAAAATTAGAAGACAATAATTTAAACAAAAGAGCAGACGTATTTTATTATTTAAAAAAAGAGAAATTTTTTTCTTCTGAATAAATTGTTAAAGATAACGTAAATGACGACGTGTAATTTGAAACTATATAGAATGCTGGTCGGGAATAATTTGGAGTACTGAAGTGAAAACCTTTTGGTAGATTCTACTTTGCACAATGTTTTGTGCCCATTTTGCCTAACTTCATGATTTATATGGAAAATGCATTAACGATAAATGCAATGATTCTGTTTCGCTGCGATGGTATTTCTGATAGAAGCGTACCCCAAAATGAAACCTATACCACGGGGATATAATGTTGTTAAATTACGAGTCACAAAAAGCCATCTCGAATTCATGGACAATTTAATGTAAACATTTTTAGCTTATCCATGATTGGACCATATCTTAATTCTCCTTTATAATGTATACAACACTAGCATTTGTATACTTGTATCAGAAATATTTTGAACTATTATTAGCGTAATGCTAAAAATCTAAATTGTTTGTCTGCCATTCAGTAAAGCAAATTGGGCTTACAAGAGCGTTATAGTTAACAAAGTCCCGGGACGAGTTAGTGGTTTTAATACATTTTTAATTGTTTCATCGTACATTCATTTATCTTTAAATATAAATGAAGAGGGTGGATTAATTCCAAATTTTATTACTGTAGTCTGTTGACCGAAAAAAAATGTATTGACAGCAAAAGAAAATTTTAAGAAACAATTCCAAACCAGTAATGATGCTTTATATGGTTGTAAGCCAATAGAAATGTTCGAATGATTTTGAAAAACGGCAAAGCAATCTAAATGTTTTCTTTCTATGTTTTGTTGTTGAACACAGAGAAGATACTACACAAAAGAGGTGTGATAAATTCCAATTTTTAATTCTCAACAAGACGAACGTAATACACTGTAAATTAATTTATTAATACATGACAATTCCTTTATTAAGCGATCTAAAAATAAGCCGATTCGGTTCAGAATCGTAAATAGTTTGAATGCTTCAAAGCTTATTCTTTGTTGTTGAGATTAAATAGAAAACTTGAATTATTATAGTTAATACATATTATCAATTGTTTAATATTTACAGGGATAACCATGAGTTGTTTACTAAGTATTTGATAGCTATGTCCTTAATCTTTAAGCTCAAAATACTATTATAAACCTCCGAATATCTTGAGGGCATGTTTAAGAGTAATCTGGGATCGAGGTAGCATTGCGGTAGCGTGTTGGATTTCCGTACTGAGGGTGCTCTGATCGAATCCCGACGCGCGCCATTAAATGCCTCTATGTCATGGCAGGATATGGGCTAATTACGTCCGTAGACCGGAAATTTCCACCATGATGTCAGTGAGGGTGGGAGAGGGTACGATCCCTCCCAAGTTGTCGTCCCTGGGGCAGTTCGATCAAAATTGAGGTAGCAACTAGCTACGTCGGACTCTGATTGTTGTGGTTCTATATTAAATGGAGCCGCACACTTCGGCCAGAAAGCCTATATGGATCTGTTCTGGAACTCCCAGGTGGCATTAGAAACAATAACAGCAAGAATTATCTATCTGATAGACCCCTCCTAAACTGGATGTCAATCGAGTGACAATAATATTAATGACAGATAAAAAGAAAATTAACTTTTCTACATTGGATATGCAGTTTTCTATGTTAAACAAGAAATCTCTAAAAAAATATTAGACACCTACTGTTGAAAATTGCAGTGTAAAAAAAAGGCTTAGCGGCTGAAATTTCAGGCAATCATAGGGAATTTTCTCTTCGAAGAAGCTTCCTTTTAACCAGCTCGAACATTAGTATTGCACTATCTTGGTGTTGTTGTTGTTGATGTTAATGTCCCCTGGCAGGAACTTCCAGACCAGATCCATGTAGGTTTCGGGCTACGTTGTGCAGCTCCGGTTTATAATAGCACCCCCATAGGTTCGGAGTCCGTCGTGGCTAGGTACCACCACAATTTTGACCGAGCACGCTCAGGGTCGATATCTTTGAGGATCGTACTTTCCCCACCTACTGACCTCATACAAGGACTTTCCGTCTACGGATTTAACGAGCCCATATTCGGCCTAGACACAAAGGCATTTAACGGCATTTGTCGGGATTCAATACTAACACCCTCAGTACCGAATACCGACGCGCTACTAATAGGCTACCTCGGGACCTATATCACCATCTGTAATAGGTCTATCACCAGAAATTACGCAGCTCTATCTTTAATAAGGCATATAAAATCAAAGCTGCAATCCCTAGGAACTCTAATATCTCATACTACTATTGTCGTAGGAAAGCATAACCCTCTATGTAGCAAAATAGATTAGTAAAAAAGAGCTTTGTGTATGTGCCTGAATAATAAGAAAAATTTACATAAATTTCTTCGAGATTATTGTATGAGATTTTATTTTGTAGCTGAGAAAACACTTCCCATCCGGTTTGAAATTTGGTTTTGCCTGTTTAGGGACGAGTTAAAATTTGAAGTGAAATTGGGGCAGACATTTCCTTCTGTCTTACGTGACTCGATTAATAAAACCATTAATGTCATTTTAAAGAAAGAGGAAAAGAATTACTCTACTTTTTTTATGCGTACATAATCTTGAGAATTCTTTTATTCGTGACCATCTGTGCAGATGCCGTAATGCAATATTGTACATTTATTCTACAAGAAATAAATGCTTTAAGGAGAGCAAACTTTAAAAACAGGAATTCCTATGCATTTGTTAAGGCTAATATTCGCTAACCCTATTAAATTCGCTCAACTCAACGTTAACCTATGAGGAAAATTCATCCAAGGATTGCCGACTTGGATTAAATAAGATTTTTTTTTAAATATTATACTCCGTAATAGAGAAAGAAATTTTATACCTTGGGACATTTTTCATTTTTTCTTAAAAAATGCAAATAATATTTTTTAATTTAAATTATTTGGGTAAAAATGTGGTATAGTGTGTTTTGTTTAAATGTCCATATATTCCTTTGGTGGACGAAGTTTATAAATTGAATCCTGTTGCAAGGTGCAGAAAATTTCAGGCTATCTGAAAATATCATTTTAATTGGATTATTAGCATTTATGTAGCTGTAATTAATAGACAAATTTTCTCCATAAGTTAACATTGAGGTGAGCGAATCCAATACGTTTAGTACACAGCATCCGTAGTTTCTCGATGTATGAAATTTCAAATATTTCTTTTATTAGCGGTTTCAACACAGTGGGACAATTAGTTCATTAATAAATCTATGGTGCCCGGTATAAAGGGCTTAAGTAAAAAAAAAGTGATTTCTAGTTATTTGTTAGTATTGATAAAAAGAAAACAAAAATCTTTTGACTTGTATAAAAAGCTTAAGTCTATCAATTTTGTATACAAAATTACATTTCTTTGTAATAAAAGACTCAAGTCGGAATTATATTTGTGAGATTGGTATTAAAGCCAATAACTTGATATATTTAAATCACTATTTTTCATTTAAGCCCTTTATACCGGGCACCATAGAAATAAACTGCAACCTAAATTTTGCTAGACAATTTAGTATGCAATTTGATGCGAATGGGGTGAAATCTGTGGTTTTTGGTAATATATTTATATGCACACACAGATATATAGACATAAATACAAGTGTTAAATTCGTTTATCTATATATTTAAGTTGCTAAGCCGACTTTTTGTGCAGTCCGTGAGAGAAAACTACTTCATCAATTTACTTCATTTTGGTCTTAAACGAAAGATTGTAATCTGTAAATTTGTCGAATTTGGTTTTATTAACCGCAATCTCTATTAATGAGCTTTAATTTACAATTAAACATTGATTTCTGCGCATGCTCAGTGGCATGTTTAAATCTGGCTTTAGAAACCCACTGTTTCTGCGCATGCTCAGTGACATGTTTTAATGCTAACACGTTTATTCCTATTCGTCTCACTAGATCTGTCTCTGCCATTTTTATGTTTATGATAATTATGTTTGTGAAGTATGTGATTAAACCTGATGGACATTGTTTATTTCGCGCTGTTTAATTAGCGATAATTTACAATTAAAAAAATTGATTTCTGCACATGCTCAGTGACATTTTTAAATCTGGCCTTAGATACTCACAAAGCACGAGGCCATTTAAATACATTAATTTGTTTCTGCGCATTATTATGATTTTCAACATTTGTTAATGATGTGTTGAGTATAATTTGTGCATTAGTACATTTATTTACTATCTAGCTGTCATGTTTTGACGGGTACGAACTAGTATATATAAATATCTGCTTATTTACAGATGTCTGTATGTATATATGTATACGTACGTGAGTGGGTATTTATAAGTTTCCATGTGTGCGCATATAAATAGATCATGTAATAAATTTAGTAAATAGTAGATTTTTTGCAATTTTTTAAAGAAAATAACTATCTTGCTAAGCAGATCATGTCGTCGGTATCTTATGACGGTCTTACTCGATTCATAATGGCTTTTACAGATATTTTCGCACAGAAATCTTCGAATGTCCATTATCAACGATAGATGACGTTTATTGCTAACCTTATTTCTGTCTCTATTACTTCAGTATGAACCATATTTTTGATTTATAGTTAGCAATAATAAAGAAGGAATCTCCAATTATTTTTAATTAAATTCTACATACCTCTGTTACTTTCACTGCGGTGATAAGTGTTTTTGAGCTGCATCTCACTTACAATTACAATAACAAAATGCTATACAAAAGCCAAATGGACTTTAAAGTTTGCATAACATGATATATAAAACCCTATTCTTTTACACAAAGTAGTACACGAAGTAAAGAATCCAACTTCCTTCGTATTATAAATAAAGCAAAGAAAAAATGCGAGAAAGGAGATTAATAAAGAAAAAATAATGATGCTATAAATTAGAACTGACTAGAATTTTTTTCCAATGCGATAGACGGTATACTTGTACCTTATCCTTACCGTCATATGACACCGCGGTTTTTCTGCGAGCACCGTATAGATGAACCAGCATTACCCCTCTATAGGCCGTACCCGTAATTTTCAACTGAGTCAAAAGACGAGACCGGAACACTTGACCCCGCACCTCCAGATGTAAATTTGAGAACTTGAAAGACATTGTAGCCACGACAGATTTTACGTGCACCAACCGCCATTAGTGTACATGGCGGGGAATTTGTCAGTGACCGGAATTGAACACACAACCCTCAAATAACTGGACTAGAAAACATCTTTTTGAAAATATGAAAATAAAATTTTAAGCTATTAGTCCAGTATAGGTTTTTTTAAAGTATGTTTGCAGCTAAATGCAGTAGTGCTGTAATAGATACACAAACACATGCAAATAATGATGATGTGGGCAAATGTATTTAAATTGTGACTAAAATTTTATGTTGGTGTTTATCTATCTAATGTATTTGTAAAAAAAATTTCTTCAAGAAATTAAATTATCGACGACCATTTAAAACAATAAGGTTATCTTACTATAATGGTGAAAATAGAACCAAGGTATTAAAGAATATCTCTATTAGTATGGAAAACATCTTGTTTTCCAAATTTTAATTTGCTCTATAAAAGTTGGCATTAAAGCAGATTAAATGATTTTTTCAGCCTGCGAACCAATCAAATGATACGTTTAATTAAAATCAAGAAATATAAATTAAACATTTTTTTGTAGCATATTACTTTAAAATCTAGATTCTTTAATTAGCGTTACATTCAAATTTACTTCTCTGATGACATATTATAGATTTGAGATAACCACTTACCAAATTAACTTTCCGAATGGAAAAAAGGAACTAAAATTTTGCATCGGTACAGATGAATAAGAAAATGTAAAAAAAAAAAAACTATAGCCAGCTCCTCGAAAACTCGATTAAGTTCTATATCAAAACGGATGCAGAGGAATCGATTTTCTATTAGAAAGAACTCTCCCATTTCAAATGCCGAAAACATTTAATAACGCTGGAATAAAGGAAGTAGGGAACTTCTCCCCGATGTCTTAAAAGCAAATCATTTTAGACATAGAAACACTTTTATTCAGCGGGAGAGAAGAGCTCTTGTTGTTGAATTTTCGTTTATATCTTGGTAACAGCAATAAGAAGTGAATTAAGCCTTTCCTATGCTTTAAAAAGCAATAAAAAATAATGGTCCTTTGGGATGCTTTATGTGACGTCATTCGCAAAGCATGCCAAAAGTTTGCTTTATTCATTCCGCTTTGCTAAGCGATATCGGGTTAGATATGGGATGTTGACTTCGTAGATAACATTCTGCAGTGTAGCCACCAATGCCCCCCCCCCAATTGACCCAATTTATAAGTTTTTTTCAACGGTCCTTGGGAGGACAAAAGCTTCTCCACTGAATTTTCTACAAAATATAATTATATTTATGATAGCTGATAGTTTCGGTGATTTTTTGCTAACTAAGGTATCCCTATATTATCTTCGGAGAAAATGTCTTGAGATTGTTTTTACTTAGTCTCGTCATCTATATTTTACTGTTTAACATAAAATTTTAAAATTGGCTAAATATACAAAAATTATGTTGTTAAATTGAAATTATTTTAAAGAAAAATATATAATCAAAAGTTCCACAGTTCCACTAAATATTTTATCTGAAAAGCGAGGCAAATATGCAGAGGAACTGGAAAAACAATGCTAAAGGACTTATAAATACACAGAGGAGAAGCTAACTACCATGAATATCTCAATTCCTCTAAAAGAAACAAAAATATGTTTTACATTAACCTTTTCCTTACGGGGTGGGATAGCATGTGTCCCAAGAATACGGGCCCGAGAATGAATATATATATATATATATATATATATATATATATATATATATATATATATATATATATATATATGTATGTACATATATATGCATATTATATATGTATGTATATATATATATATATATATATATATATATATATATATATATATATATATATAGATAGATAGATAGATAGATAGCCTTCTTAACGGCCGTTCTTACAAAGGGGGTATGAAATTTCCCGTTCTAAAGAGGGAATCGGAAAAATTGGCCCCGTAATCTAAAGATTAATAAATTTATTGATCACCAACTTCTTTTTCATTCTGTCTAATAAAAGACTAAAAGATTTGAAAGAAAAATAAAAAAATAACCAACATATTTTCTACTTAATTTGCCCAAATTTTAAAATTTATAATGCTTTAATCTTTTAGACATATCTTCTAAAAGTTTTATATGTTATTAAACACGCTGAATGTAGCTGCAAGACATTTTTCTGATAGATAAAACTTACTCCTACCCAACTCGGAAATATCAGCATTCAGGAAAAAATAGAGAAAAATGCATAATACTCATACGGTATTTATTACAAAAGTAAATGTGCAAACGTGCCGCAAACTGACGCACAGATTGTTGCAGTATAATGGAAAATAATCAAAGGAAACAAAGATCTCGGAAGATAAATGTCATATAGATAACTGATATTGTTAGACAATATATGTAAAAAGAATTAAAATAGATGGGTGGGCATGACTGGTTATCGTATTCGAGCTGAAACAAAAAAAATTTACAAAAAACACAAACTGTGCAATACTATATTCATTTAATCAAATTCTCTTTCATAATGTAGGGGAAAAAACTTTTCAATTTATTTTTCAGCAAACTGATACTAAATTTGCATTTCTATTTCCGTTTATCAAGTAAAGTTACCTTTTAAAAAAAATCAAAAATCGTACATGATATGTTGTTTTCTTAAATTAAGCAAACATATCAAGGTACATCTTTTGCTGTTAAACAATTTTTTTAGTAGATTTTTTATTAAATACATTTCTAATTGTTATCTGTCTTATTTGTCTGAATTTCTTAGGTTATAGAGACCACTATTCTAAGATTCACTTGAATACTTAGTTTACAAGTAAATTAGCTTACAAGGATATTTGGGCCACGAACAAGAATGATTAGGTATAATATTTCTGCATCGCTTTATTTTGGAAGTACAACTAAACGCCCTATGTACACTCTATAAAAAAAATCGACGCACCAAGAAGATTTGTCCGATTGTAATGAAATTCCGCATGGAAAGATGTTTTGACCGAACATGCAAATTATTAAAATTTGGTGTCCAACGAACGAGTAGCGGAAGCTCCATCTCATCAGAACTGCGCATCCAGCAGGTGTAAATAAGGAAAAATTCTGGATCTGATGTGTAAAATTTCTGTTGCATTTCGACTGCGGATATTTTATGTCGACAGCAATAATGCCTCACCGAAGTGTCCGTGCTCATTACGAGTATATTTTAGAGTTTGAAAGAGGTCGTGACATGGGATTGAAAGGGCGAATCGAAGAGTCGCTCGACATCTGGGTCGCATCCATGTAGCAATTAGATGATAGTAGCCAAAGTGGAATAAACAGGAAATCCAACGTAAATAAAGCACAAATAGCAGTAAGGTGCAATTTTTTTACTAAGCGAGGCTTAGTTTTCGGCTTTTTGAGCTGCCACTAAGTTCTTTGCACTGATGAAGAAGCTCCTTTGCAGCTTCGAAACGGCCGTATGCAAAATTGCACCTTACTGCTATTTGTGCTGTATTTACGTTGGATTTCCTGTTTATTCCTCGAGCACAAAGGTTTTGTCTTTTCTTTTCAAAATAGCCAAAGTGAGTTTACAACGGCAGATTTAAGCTTCCGAGTGGCAGCGGTCGACCTAAGATCACAGCAGAACAGGAAGACAGAGCAGTTCCCAGATCAGCTGTCGAAGCAAAGGATTGGCCGTTATCAACCATCCGACGTGTGATCCGCACACAAGTGTCCAACATAACCATAGACAGACAACTGAGAGTGCGGAATCTTTGCTCGCGCCGACCGTTACGCCTCTTACCCCTCACTCCTGTACACCGTCAAGTCCGATGACAGTGGTTCTTAACTCGATCAACTTGGAACTGCGCTAACTGAGGACTTATAGTCTTTTGTGACAAGTTCCGTTTCCAACTGTGTCCTGACGACCACCAAAGACGTGTCTAGAGACGTACAGGGGAGAGTAGGGATCCTGGCCTTACTATCTCAAGCCATACAGGCCCCCAACAGGGCGTTATGGTCTAAAGTGCCATTTCCTTTGATAGCTCGACACCTTTGGTAGTGTACCGTAGTCAATAATACGACAAGTCTTTCGCTTCAATTACTTTACTACGATACGTTAAATATACTACAACTACAACATTTAAAGCAAGCATGTACAGCTAGTTAGAATATATACAGTTAGATAGTCAGGATGGCTTCGGGTTCAACGACAGCGCAGGCCTATAAGGCCTCTCTGACCAGGAGAGCTGCGACTCTCTGGCACTCAAAAACAGATCTCTTCTTCTGGACTATTAGGGTCTTCTTGTATGCTGTCGGCGAATTAAAAGGGATTTCTCTGGCGTTTGATGTGCTGGTAAGTGTTCGAAGTTTATGGGATTCTAAATGTCACTATAGTGTCAAAAATCTCAAAAGGCCTCCAACCACTCTGGGATTTATAACGTCAGAACCGCACATTACAAGAACTTTATGGCCTCTTATTCTAGAGTTTATGAGACCGTCCAGATCAACAGTTCGCCGATAGATGACATGTTGAGGGGTAGGAACGGGGCATCACATATTTATATAAATGCTAATTTCATGTAGTAATTGAGACAGCGTCACAGTAGTCATTAGTGACACACCTACAGTACAGAGGTACGTAGACGACATTCTGCGACCCGTTTTGTTGCCGTTTCACTTGCGCCCCATCGGACTTACTTTTGAACAAGATAATGCGGGGCCACATACGACACGTGTTGCTATGAATTGGGTTTATGCTTACCTAACACTTCCTTAGCCACATGGGTCGCCTGATCTATCCCCCCTTGAGCACATCTGGAACGTGATGGGAAGGCGACTGCAACTCTACCTGAATGTTGCCGATTGAGCCCGAGAGTTGGAGACATTTTGGCAAGAAATCCCGCAGGAGAACTCCCGAGAAATGTATCAGACTATGCCACGACGGGGGACAACTTGCATTCAGGCCAGAGGTTGATCAACGCCGCATTGACTTCCTCACTTTGTAATGATTAAACTCTGGGATAAATCCTTCAATTGTTCATAAATGTTCATCATTTTATCCTGTGCATGTTCTTCAGAACTCCTTCTTGGCGCGTCGTTTTTTTTTTTTTTACAGAGTGTAGTTGAGCTTTTGTCATTTTTTTTGTGTGTTAACATCGAATCGTCTCATAAAGCTTGTTAATAAAAATTTTTGTAAAAATATCTATTCAATCTAAAGAGCTTCCCACAATTGGCTCTGAAATGTGCATTTGACGTGTTTGACGCAGTTTTACCGGAATCAAGGTGACTTTGAAGACTATTATTTAATAGTTTTAAAGCTTCGAAAGCAAATAAAAAAAAATTACTTAAATTGTTTGAAAATCAACAATTTTAAATAAACATTTTTAAATGTACTTATTACAGACAGCTTAACTGGCAGTTGAGAACGGAGATTAAAAAAAATGGATAAATTTTGGAAAATATAAATTTCAGTGTTAACATAACACGATTCGCGTGATTTACTATAATAACGAGTAAAGTTGTAACCTGTCTGTGAACGAGAACAGGGAACCAAACTTCAAGCTTCTGACACTTATAAATGTGCATGCTTATAATATGTATGATATTAATGATGGGCTTATAATTATTACTGAGCTTTCATACGTCTCATTCATACTTTCTTTTTTATAAGGAATATCAATAATAATATATCGCTTGAAATACGGAAAAGTGGGTAAAGAAAATTCTTACTTTGTAAGGTTCATTAAAAAAGATCGTTTCATTGTTTCGCCTATAGAGCTGCCCGGAACAAGAAGGTGTAAATTTCTCGACCTGAATTACTTTACCAAAATATGTGTTTTAGTTCTGTTTAAATCTCTACTTTATTTACTCTTCAAAAATGGGTGATAACTCTTCAAAAATGGGTTTTAACAGCCGAGTTCGAGCTGCTCGAATGTGGAAAGACATGCTGTCACGATACCGTGCGTAAAGGAGATTCCAGAAAGAAATACTCACTACTTTTAGATACACCGGTTTATTGGAATTATATACATATTTACAAGTTCACCATAGTGGTGTGACAATCATGTTCTTGCTGCCCAACAGTACAGCTACTGCTGGAATAAGTAGCGTAAGACAGGTCTGGCGCATGCGCTTTAAATTTGATTCACTCGTAAATTATTCAGACATGCGCCAGTTGCCACACATGCTAATACCTGTTACATTTGAAGACACAAATAATACACAACTTTAAGTGTCAAATATTTAATTACGGAATTTCTTGGTATTATTTTAAAAAGTGAGACAAAGAAAGAAATCAGTACCAGGTTTTTAGCTCTTACAGAAAATGTTAAAAATGCAACATAGGGGGAGGGGATTTTTTCCTTAATGAAACTACAAAACAATTGACGAAAAATATTTTTTTAAATGGATTTATTTTGGAAAACGTAAAGTATGTCATAACAAAACAGGATCTGCATGATTTTCTGTACTAATGGGTACAGAAGCAAACTGTCCATGCACGTAAACAGGGATCCTAATTTAAAGCATCTGAAATTTATAAATGTGCATGCTTATAATATGTTTGCTATTAATAATATGCTCCTAATTATTACATATGGCATTTCATACGTCTTATAAGTAAGAAACATTTTTTTTATGTGGGAGGTTAGTAATTATACATAATTTGCAATTATAAAAATTGGGTTATAGAATTTCATACTTTGTAAGATTCATTACAGATGATCGCTTTATAGTCTCGTGTACAGAGATGCACCAGATCTGTTGTACAATCTCGATTTGCTTCCCAAAAATACTGTTTAAACAACAGATTGCGACCGAGCGAAGACATGTAAGTACCAGGAAGTAACTAACATTAACATGCAACAAGAGGATATTTGAATATATTTCTGCAACACGTGGATTAGGCAGCCCATAATGTCCTATCTTAGAACACAAATAACACACAACTTAAACTGCCATATATTTAATTTCAGAATTTCTCGATATTATTTTTAAAACTGTCAGAGATAGAGAAATCAGTACCAGGTTTTTAGCACTTATAGAAAATGCTAAAATTGTAAATATGGGAGAGAGAATTTTTCACTAAATGAGCCCACAAAGCATGATTTAAATCATTATTCATCTGGTAATTACTAAAGCATTTATTCTCTGAATTACCCACAAAGTATTGCGCTTACACATGATTTTCCACACGCAACTGCTCCCCTGGTGCATATGAGCTTGTTAGAACTATTAAATATTATACATAGACAGAAAAAAAATATCATGGAAAGTATGTTGGTGGATACTACAGGCTATAACCAAAGTTTCAGTATTATAATGTAACTCCAGTATTATAATGTAAGTGTTTTATTAAATCTTCCTGTTTTTCGGCTTATCATGATCCGAGTTTCAAATTAAATTTCTTATCTCGCGTCATGAAACTTGCTATGTACACTAATTAATAAAATTACTGGAGAAAAAGTTACGGGTACCTAAATTCTTAATAGCCAGAAAGTGGGAAAAAAACTTCCTCGGAAAAAAAAAAACTCGATAAAAGTTTTTTAACGGCACGGATAGGAAAAAATCGATTTTCACTTAAAAAAGGTACCTCATGCGAAATTTGAAAACATTTAACAGAGGAAGTCAGGGACTATGTATCTTCGGAGTAAATTATTTTTCATACAAAATCTTTAATTTAAAAAAAAATTATTTTCTTTTCCTATATGTAATGTTTGATTCTCTGCGTATTTTTGAGTACATTTTCTGGATGGGTAATTGGTTTTCTGATGCAATAATTACATTAAATTGCAGGAAGTGTTTTAACGGTCAAGATGAAAAGGGATGTCAGAAGGTTTGTTTACAATTTTGAGTTCGCATGAGAAGAACGAAAGACATCAGTATCGTATTAATCAAAAGAACTCCCCTTTGATTCCGTACTACATGGTGCGCCTTGAAATGCGGCAGACTCCCACATTTCAAAGGGTCATAAAAAATCTGTATCATATTGATCAAAAGAACCCCCCTTTGATTCCGTACTACAGGGTGCGGCAGACTCCCACATTTCAAAGGGTCATAAAAAATCAGTATCGTATTTATCAAAGAACCTCCCTTTGATTCCGTACTACAGGGTAGGCAGACTCCCACATTTCAAAGGGTCATAAAAAAATCAGCATCGTATTGATTAAAATAACATCCCTTTAATGTCGTACTACAGGGTGCGGCAGACTCCCACATTTCAAAGGGTCATAAAAAATCAGTATCGTATTGATCAAAAGAACCCCCCTTTGATGCTGTACTACAGGGTGCGGCAGAGCCCAAATTTCGAAGGGTCATTAAAAACGAATGAAACAATTTACAAAAAAAAGCTTTGTCTTTTCGAAAAGTATTAACAATCTAGTTTCTTTTTCATATAGTTTTTTAAAAATAACACCCCTCAGGTGATACTCGTTATTTGAGATGCACTGCCGAAGCTGTTCTCTAAAGTTTTCAATCGTTTTATTGGACCACTCTGCGGGAATGTCGGATTCCTCCCGAATAGCAGATGTACGGACTTGATAAACATTTTCGGGTGTTCTAATGTTCCGAGGCCGACCACATACTTTCCTTAGTATTGTTAAGACACTTGCTGTTACTTCTGAAACTTATCGAAGGATTGTTTTTATATCGGAATGGAATCAGTTGTATCAGTTCTCAAAGATCGTCCTAAATGCCCGTGTCGCAGTTACAGAATCATTGTTTTAACCTTGTTTGAACCATTGTTTGTTACTGGGTGGGATAACATGTATACCAAGAACACGGGCCCAAGAATGTAGATATATATATATATATATATATATATATATATATATATATATATATATATATATATACAGGTAACCCTCCTATAATACGGTAGATAGGTTCCTAGAAGATGTCGTGTTGTGTGAAACCGTGTTATATGAGACCCAGAGCCAGTACAAAAAGGGGGGGTTACGTTCCGAAAACTTAATAAAAACAAACATTTAAATAAAAATTCCAGATAAGCAACCTAATTTTTATTAAAAATATAAATGTATTTATAACACAAAACGAAAAGAAACAAAAAATATTTTCTTTAATGCAACCTTAATTTAATAAATTTCTTCCTCCTCGCTGCTCAGTAAAATCAAACGAGAATTTTTTTTCCATTTAACGATATCACCTTCACTTTGAGAACCTTTTTCTTCATTCAGATATTTTCCATCTTCTATCCTCTTTTTAAAAAATCTGTAATTTTGGTTTGTTTGCTGGTTCTTACAAGGTATTTGAATATTTCACAATATGGAGAGTACAATTTCGCAGCTCCCTTTTGAATTTTCGGCTTCTTTCAGCTGAAGGGTAGACGAATCGAAAGAACTAAGTCTGCCACACGGTATATTCTTACTACAAGTTTAATGTACATTTTTACAAACTATTTACATTACTCCGGCATGACCGGATCAAATCAAAGCTTCTCACACGGACCAAAATGTACATTAATGTAAACAAAATCAAAAGTGCATCAGCATGAATCCGAACGACGCAGCGTCCATCCACGTGTGGGTATTACGTCACACATATAAACAGTGCATGACGCTTTCCGCTATGACATCGGATTAGAGTTATAAATTAATAAATAATAATTTTTTATACATTTTCATGTAAAGCCACTATACTTCGTTATTCCCTCCCGTCATTAATTTAAAGAATTTTATTTTTTAAATGTGTTAAACAAAAATCATGTTATCTAGTGCTGTAGGAGTACAATGTTGTACAAAGGTATTCACAATTTTTTTTTATCATGTTAGAGCGAAACCGTGTTGTAAGATGCCGTGCTGTAGGATGGCTATCTGTATACATATACACACACACACACACACACACACACACATATATATATATATATATATATATATATATATATATATATATATATATATATATATATATATATATATATATATATAACTATATATATATATACATACTATATATATATATATATATATATATATATACTATATATATATATATATATATATATATATATATATATATATATATATATATATATATTAATTTATTTATTTATTTATTTATTTAAAGAACTTCTGACTACAATCCAGGAAGGCCTCATCTTTAGAAGAAAAAATTATCCATTCAGAGGTTTTAAATGAACTGCATACAGTATTTTAAATAGGGTTCATTTAAGGCTTGATAAAATGATATTTAGATGTTCAGTTTTTCTTCTCCCTCCCCCCTCCCCCCCCCCAAAAAAAAACCTATTGTATCATGGTGTTTAGGATCCTTTAAGACACTCTTTCGTACAATTTGTATGTAATACTTTCCACTTATAATGAACGTAAAACAGTAATCGAACAGTAATTCGAACAGTAATCCAATGTAATTCATACTCTTTAAAATATTTTTTAAACGGTTAATTATACAATACAAGTTACAATACACTCGCACGAATTGAAAAAATTGTCATTTATATATATATATATATATATATATATATATATATATATATATATATATATATATATATATATATATATATATATATATGTATATATATATATATATATATATATATATATATATATATATATATATATATATATATATATATATATATATATATATATATATATATATATATAACAGTCTCTCAAAGAGTGAGCGGTCTCATATTTCTCATATTTTCCGTATTTTCCATAATTCTTTAGCTATCAACGCTACAAAGTTAACTTCATATATATTATATTGTCTGTCAACGAATGCGTCTTGTTGGAGTACATTTCGCAACAATTTCTATCATTAGCAATGTCGTAGCAATATTCTTATCTCTGTCCCGAAAACTTTCCTTCGAGACTAGATTATCAGTTAAATTTCCCAGAATCAGCAGTGCTTCTTCCACAGCAGAAAATAACAGAAAGCTCCACGTATGCCAGGTAAAAAAGTTTATTCATCAAAGCGAGTGGACTGTATTGATTTCTTATCAAAAATGAGCTTAGTGTAAAAAGCGAATACATGTAGTATGGGAGGTTATTAATTATCTTTAAGTCACAACAGTACATCTTTTTTTCTGTTAGGAGAATATATACTTTATAATAAATATTATTTGAAAGCTGTTTTTTTCTAATAAAAATGTTAATGATTTCTTCCTGCATATGCTATTTATTCTACGGGAGTATACTTTACTTACACACACACACACACACACACATATATATATACATATGTGAGTGTGTGTGTGTGTGTGTGTATTATTTGCAGGAATTTAGACTCTGACAATTTTTATATACATGTTTTAACAGCTTAATATATTGGATTCACAAATGAAAATATTTGTAATCGGTATAAAATTCGAAGTTCAAATTTTCTGACTTTTTTGAGTTTTAGGCCCGCAAATACTTTTATTATCTAACGGTAAATTTGCAAGGGAGTTCTTGAAGAACGTATACTATGGTAAACAGATATCTTGTTTTCAGATGATTTGAACTTTAGTCCTTATGTAGTTGGTTATTATTCATGAAGACTTTTGACTGTACATTTAGTTTTTCGAAATATGTACAATTACAGTGGGCATTTTTGTTCCCATGAAGCAGTATATTGTCCTGAAATTTTCCTTGAAATGCCCAATTTTATACGTAGCATATTTTGTACGATATTGCAAATTAAATGTACAATAATTGGATCTTACTATGATTTAACTCATTCCTCTGTGTTATACA
Organism: Dolomedes plantarius; assembly: GCA_907164885.2. Lineage (NCBI taxonomy): Eukaryota > Metazoa > Arthropoda > Arachnida > Araneae > Dolomedidae > Dolomedes > Dolomedes plantarius. The sequence goes on from OU015497.1 coordinate 150,543,986, forward strand.
GTTCTAAAGTCTGAGAATATTAGAATAAGTTAAAAAAAATTTTATGTTATTCGAGTATCTCTAGTGCAGACAGAGTTATGGCATTCTTGATGCTGTACGGCAATGATTCTTAACCGCTGGTCCGGCAGACCGGCACTGGTCCGCTGAAACATTTGACCAGTCCTCGGAAATTTTTACCTGTTGCGTTAAAAAAATTCTTATTCAAAAAGAATAATAAAATTTTATAAGATTTTTTTACGTTAATGCCATAATTTTAGGATCTAGAATCCTTAATTTTGTCTTTGAAGGTTGGCCACACTGGAGTGTGTTCACATTTGTCACTTGTTATGTCTCGCATTTTTTTTCCAACTATACAGACTGCTCACAACAGAGAAAGGGGTGCAATAATAAAATGACGGTAATAAAATATAAATTTTGAAATCGGCTTTCAGTTTTTTCACCTCTCCGTCTTAGCTTGACTAATTTAAAACGCACAATTGAAAAGTTAATTGAAGAAGACCAGCAGCAATCTTCTCAATAACATTATGTGCCAAATAAACAAAAAATATAGATATTTAATGTTGTAGTAATCAGAGGACTGATTTGTTCGTTATGTTTCTATATGCAATGATTTTGTGATTATTTTTAATATTTTTTCTGTGATTTTTTCTCAAAGGTTTATTTATTTATATATAATAACTAGCTGAAAACCCGTACTTCGCAACGGAGTATATTCAAATTAAATACAACAATGTATGCAATTAATGCCATATATATATATATATATTTATTTATTTATTTATTTATTTATTTATAAAATATTACAACGATCAACCTTTGCAATTGATGTAAAAAAAGCGAAAAAATTTATTTATAAAGCAATCGTAATGGATATTTTTATAGACAAAATAATGAAGAAGAAAATATTCAAATTACATCTAATAGAAAATACTAAAGAATATAGTACAGTTTGAGGAACATTTATTTTACTGTATTTTAATATTTGTTTGGATAATGTCCAATCGTCTGACGCATTAGGAAGAAAAAAAAAATTTGTCTGTTTCGTTGTTATGAACGTGACGCAAAATTAGTTTAAAGTATCACAAAAAGAAAAGAAACCACGTGATCAGCATTTAATAAATTAAAATCTAAAAATTAATCTTTGAAAATTCACCAAAATTCAGAAAATAAAGGTAAAGATTTGAAAAAGATTTCATTTTAAAGGAATTTTTATGAACTTTCTTATGATATACATTTTATAACACTTGGATTATTATTTTAAATGCATACATTAAGTAATGTTACAAAATCAGATTAAAAATTTAATTTAAAAAATTCTAAGATGAAATTTTCAAAAATCTTTCTTAGTGCACCCCTACAATATAAGAAGAATCGCTATGCAAAATTTCAGCCCTTTAGTTCCAGATGTTTGGTCTGTGCGTTATATGTCAGTCAGTCAGTTAGTTACGGAACTGTTTTATATATATAGATTACAATAATTATCTTCCCATTTGAATATTATTGGAGGTAAATGATAATAAAAATGTTACAATTAAATTATGTAGTAGTTCTTCAATACCTAGTAAAGTTTTTTTTGTTGGAAAAACCCACCGGTCAGCGAAATTGTTTCACAAATTTTACCGGTCCGAGGGCCAAAAAAGGTTGAGAAACGGTGCTCTATGGTACGTTTAGAGTCTAAAAAAAAAGAATTTTTTCGAGGGTGGGGGATTTTGTATCTGAGACCTCCTAAACGCTAAAAGTAAAAAAAAAATATATATATATATATATATATATAAGACCCCCATTTATATACGAAATTTTTCCCCATTCACCCTGTTTTCCTCTACAAATAAGATTTTGAATTTCAAATGTACATGCATTACACACGACGAACTGCCTTATTTTTGTTCAGAATGGCTATTTTACTTCGAAAAAAAAGCTGTCATTTATCAAGAGTTGCGTGACGACTGAAATCTTCCGTTTGCTTCCAGAAAATGAACGGTGTCCTGGCGTTCCACCATTACTCGAGCAAGCGAGTACATTATTGCATGTCCAATGTTAGATACGGTGGTACAGATATTTCTACATATTCTGAATTCTCCTTCTAGTCAGAAATTTTGTATCAGCCAAAAGCGGTTCCACTCCCAGTAAAATTCTTTACTAGGAGTTTCAAAATGTCGATTGTTTTTATAAATTTTTAACGAAAATTCATACAAGCTGTCATCCATAGGAATTGGCATGTATTCCAGATGTCAATTATATGTGTATTTTGTTCGTTGAACCACAATGATGTTTCTGCATATTTTTTGTTCTTTTAAAATATAGACAAAAAAATTATGTATCTAAATTAAATTCTTTAAATCTTGTTATAACTTATTTTCCATATAATATAGAGTACAGAAAAAACACCAAAATTAGAATGAATTAATTTTTCTAAGTCAACAAATGAATTTAATATAAAGGTCGGTATTGAGATATGACTTTTGTGCATTAATAAAATTTTATAAAATATATGAACAGCCATAAAACAAACTGGGGGACCCTCAACTTTTATAAATTATTGAGAATTTAAGCATCGAAAGAAACATTTATATTGGGATAACTCAAAGGATTGCTTTTATTATTCATTTTATATATAATTGCAGAATCGAAATGGAATATTTCTTTTAATATTGAGAAGTAATTTGTCTCAGTTCAATTTTATATATATATATTATAAAAGCATTTTAAGCACGCTAAGGAAGTGAATACATATAATAAAATTAAACTCAATATTCAGATATTTGACCCTGTAAATGTATTTACTTATCTAGTGCAGTGTTGTAGGTGGGAAGCAAACACATCTCTCTATCTACTGTTTTTATTTTTTGTGTAGAGAAAATTATATATATATATATATATATATATATATATATATATATATATATATATATATATATATATGATATATGTCAGAGATTTTTTAAAAGGGTTCCAAAAGGGGGCTTTTTCTAGAGAAAATCGGAATTAAAACATTAAGCGCCAGATAAATCACACTTGATAGCGCAAAAATGAACAAGGAAGTATCGAAATGAATGGCATTGAAGCTATTAATAGAATTAGACTAGGTGAACAGTGGGGGAAATTAGCCTCATCGCCGGAACTTTACGTCACAGCGATGTTCGAGAACTTTGTAGAAAGGGTGTATGTGGGTTTTAAACAAAAGAACGACTTCAGAAGCATGTAGGAAAGTCAAACTGGAAAGACGTTGTCCGCCGCGTCGCGTCGCTCGATTGCGATGTGCGGGATTGAAAATAATTAAATGATTGGAATAGCGTAGCAAGTTAAGCATTGGATAGAATATTAATACGAACATTGGATAGAATATTAATATGAAGCTAGAGATCCTTTTATTGGTAAATAAAAGAATTTGTAGGACTTTGATGTGTCTTGCCTCGCTTAGCCATGACGACTGCACCACCAAAGAGAGTTCCAGAAGTCAGGAGTCCAGCCCCAACTGCATTTTCCTGGACTAGCAACTAAGAACTGGATTTTATAATTAAGCGCAGTATAGGCGTTACACACACACATATATATATATATATATATATATATATATATATTGTATCTATGCAATGAATATCATCAGTTTAAATTCTCATACTAACCCTAGCACCATATTTTCGAAAATAAAATAATCTTTTTAATTCTTTTATTTTCAGATAAAATAATTGAAAAAAACTATTCAATGACAAGAACGGACACTGAATTTTTCCCCAACATTCAAGAGTGCTCAACAGCAGATTTTTAAGAATACAGTATCTTTGAAATGAGTTAAAGCACAATAAAAATGGGTTCCATTGAAATCGCGACATGGCACACTAAATTAGAGCCGTAAAATAAAAGAAAAAATCCCCCTTTAATCCATCGGATAGCAGCTATAAAATTTGAAATAAGCTCATGTTTTGTCTAAACATATTAATTAAACAGTATGAAACCGCCGTAATCACTTCTCATCAGTAAACAGGAATTAACTTTTTTCTGTTTAATTAAAGGATCCACCCTGCCTTTGAAATATCATTAAAAAATGATCGTAATTAGTATCCGTTTACATTTTTTCTCTTTTAGGGGGATGATTTCTTACCAAATCTGGTAACCTTAGATTTTCATTTTTTTGTTTTTCGTAGGATTAATAGATCTCCTTTTTCCAAGAAAGCCTTTACTTAAAATCCTTATAAATTTGAAATATCATGAAATTGTACATAATCGGAAAGCAGCTTAACATTATTTATAATTCAATAATACCCGACTCTGGTTTGAAAAAAATTCTTTCATTCGCATTTCAGGATTTATGGATTTTTAAAAATATAGCGTTGTTGGGTAACGGTACCATTAACCCTGTATTGAATTATGGACTAACTTAATTTTATTATTCATTTCTAAAGAGCCAAGATCTTTTAAATAATAAGATGGTCAAAAGCCATTTAAGAATCCTTCACGCTGGAAAGCTGGGACTTTCAAATTTTTTTGTTTTGCTTCTCAAGCGTGTATTCAGACTATGTCGAGTTTAAAAGTACAAAATTCACTAATCTGTACATATAAAATAGTTCCTTAACTGAGTGACTCACTGACTGACTGACTCACTGACATACAACGCACAGACCAAACCGCTGAACCGCTGGAAAAGGGCTGAAATTTTGCATAGCGATTCTTCTTATAGTGTAGGGATGCACTAAGAAAGATTTTTGAAAAATTCTTCTTAAATTTTTTTAAATTAAATTTTTAAGCTGTTTTAGCAACTTTTTTAAGTTTGCATTTAAAATAATCATTTGAGGGTTATAAAATTTATATCACGAAAAATGTCCTAAAAATTCCTTTAAAATGAAATCTTTTTCTAATCTTACCCTCTTTTACTGATTTTTGGTGAATTTTTAAAGATTAATTTTTAGAATTTAATTTATTAAATGCTGATCACGTGATTTCTTTTTCTGGTACTTTAAATTAATTTATCGTCAAGTTCATAGCAACGAATAGACAAAAAATATTTTTTTCTTGCTAATGCGGCAGACGATTGGAAATTATCCAAAAAATTATTAAAATACAGTAAAAGATCTGTTCCTCAAACTGCACTGTATTAACTGTACTATATTCTTTAGTATGTTCTATTAGATTTAATTTGAATATTTTCTTCTACATTATTTTGTCTATAAAAATATCCCTTCCGATTATTTTATAAATACATTTTTTCCTTTGTTTTACATCAATTGCATGCATTGATCGTTGTATTTATTATAAATATATTTAAACATATTTTTGGCATTAATTGCATACATTGACCGTTGTATTTAATTTGAATGTACTCCGTAGCGAAGTACGGGTTTTCAGCTAGTGTAGCCATATTAATACAAATGTAAACACGTTAGATGGAAGCTCAAATTATCAGTACCATTAACACGTCTGTTGCTCTTACAAATTCTTGGTGTTACATTTAAGAATAATTTTAATAAAATATCTCCTTATCTTCTGTTTAAATCTGATCTGTGGTTTCAGGTGATTTTTAACGAGTGTATTTGATATAAAATGTTAAAAGAAAAGATGCCATCAATGTTAGAATGGGATAAAAAATTAACAGCAATCAAAGAGTTTCAACGTTGTAAATTCCATAATTAAGGCCTTAAAAATTTAATGGATAAGAATACTTTAATCAATGAAAGCAAGAGATATTTTTCAAACTTCCCAAAGGAGAAATAATATTGTTCATATGACACACACGAAAGCTATGTATTTTTGGAGCTTAGAGAAATATTAATTTTCTGCTTCAACCATAAACATTAGATGATATGAACAAACTCCCAGAAAGATTTAGTACATTTTACTTTTTAATTTTTTAACCAGCAAAAATTACTAACAGGCGCTGTTCAGTATTAAATTTAATATAGGAAAATTCTAATGGCATTCCAGCAATTATATAGTAATTTTAGATTTGGCATTATCATACATAGCAAAGCTCGCCAGCACCTTGTAATGAAATAGAATTTAATTTTCTGGATTAAATGATTGCCTGTCAGTTATGAATTCTTTCTTCATAAAGGAAACAAGGAAACCCTTTACAAGCCATTTTTGTTAACAAATGAATCCCCTTACTTTTAATATGGACTCAAAGAGAAAGTGTTTCTTTAAAAAAGATTTAGACAAAACTTTTCCATTCATTAAAAACGAATAAATTATTAAATGATAAAACTAATAATTCACTAGCGAGGTGCATCAGACGTGAAAGTTTGAATTCAGATCAGTATGAACGAGTTGATGCCTGCCTTTCATCCTAAATTTCTAAAAAAATAATTGATATTGTTACTGAAAATACATTCAATATTCTTCTTTAAAACCCTTCCTTAGATATACATAAAAACCCTCCTAGTCTTATCCTTTGATAACACTTTCTAAACTAACAGGTACATACACAAATATATATATATATATATATATATATATATATATATATATATATATATATATATATATATATATATATATATATATACACATATATATATATGTATATATATATATATGTATATATATATATATATATATATATATATACATAAATTGCTTTCTGCACCCCAAGGATGACCGGTCTTGGGATAGCATTTAAGTAAAGTCATTTTTAACCGGTGCATTTCAACTGAGCCAGACACTTTTATTGCCTAGATGGATTCCAAGTGATTCGAAAGGAGATAGTGAGTAGACTCGGTGCCCCTTCAGTGTTTTTGAAAAAAATGTCAAGCTTATAAATTTATGGAAAAAAGGGAATTAAGAGCTGCAACAGCTATCTGAACGGTGGCCAATGCTCAGGAGCTTTACTTTGGAAACGGAGTCTGCAGGTTCAAATCCCACAATAGTTACGGGAGTATGAATCAACTCTGAAAGCCCTTTTAACTATAGAATCCGGGTGCAAACGATTGTTTAACCATCGTGCTGCAAACACTGATCATAAATCTCTCTGTTAACCAAACCGAATGTTTACGACACTCAAACACACCCAGAATTCCCTTTTGAAACAAAACATTTATAATTTAAATCTTAACATTGTGTATCAAATTACAGTTATTTTTTCTTTTATTTGTCATTTTTTTTAATAATTTTTATTTTTCTAAACACTAGTTATTTTTGTAAGGATTTATACTTTTATTTGTAACTTTACTTCCGGTTGTTTGTGAGAAATACTTTTTTTATTTCCAATGATTGGGGAACAGGAACATAGTATACAATTAACTTGACTATACACGTACATATATACATGAACATAATATACAATACTAGCAATACTAAAGTTGTTCTCTTTTCAAATGCAAAGCAATCCTCGAACTTCTACCATAATGCCAATTTATTTTTCAAAATTTATTATTGTATTATTGATTTTTAATTTATAATTGCATCACTTTTTACATCACGTGATTAGAAAATTTTTCAATAGCAACATCACTTGGAGTTACATCAACGAGGTTGGCGATTGTATCATCACCGAATCATATTCTCGATTATTAACCACACTTTTCATGAACTAAATTTAAAGCAAAATTTTAATATTGATAATAATGTATCGGACACGTTTTATAGAGGAAGAGGATTTAAAATTCAAGACAAAATAGGTTGAACTAGAAAAATAGAAAGTATTAAGGAAAAACGAATTGGACCAGATTGTAAATTAAAAGAAGTTGAAGGAAAAAACAATGTAGAAGACAAAATAATTTAGACCCTATTGAGAAACAAAATGAATCGCAAAAGGTTAAAGAAAGTAATACGAAAATAATGAAGCGATCCAGAAAGTTAATTTAAAGAAACTGAATGAAAAAATACAATATTGGGAATGAAATACGGGTTGTTTAACCCTCGTGTGAGAAAATTTTCAAGGCTAAACAAAGCGTTTGATAATAAAATAAAGATTTAAATGGTGCAGGTTGAGATCCTAATCATAAAAATATTGCTGCCACATTTTTCAAAGTTTTTCAGAAAATCTTACTTATTAACAAAAGAATACTTACATAAGTGCACAGGAATGCTGTCGATTCAACATGCCTTTTTCCCCGACGGACAAAACGACGGAGAATTAACGAATCCAAAACGTTAACAACGAGAGGAAACAGGACAATCGATATGATATTATCCAATTATAATCAACGAACAGGAGTCTACCAAACCGTCAAAACCTAATTATGTAACCATTTTCTAAGTTAAGGTGATTTTATAAGTTAAGGTAACTTTTATTAGTTAAGATATTTTATAAGTTAAGGTAACTTTTATTAGTTAAGATATTTTATAAGTTAAGGTAACTTTTATTAGTTAAGATATTTTATAAGTTAAGGCCATTTTTCAAGTTAAAGTAAGTTAAGGCCCTTTTTTATGTTAAGGAAAGTTTTAACAGCACCTTTATATATACAGTGGAATGTCGATTTAAAGTTCCCCGATTAATCGTTTTCCCGTATGTGTCGATTATTTCCTCCAGTTTCGATGATAATATTTCTTTGTTATGTTCACACATCAATAGTTTTCCCGCATTTTTCGTTAAGTGCAGTCGGTCCCTATAAAAACAATAAATAAAGGTTTCACTGTAGCCAACAAACTTTTTTCAAAGCTATTTTAAATTTATTTTCATTTTCTGTTTTGCCAGAATCAAAATTTTCTATTACTTTATCGTTTGATTTTTTCTTTAAAAAAATTGAATGCATTTTGTGTTTCACTTTCGGCAGATCCAAGGTGAGCATTCAGATTTCGAAATAATTCAAATAAAAAATTAGTACTAAGGAACTTTGTAGTAACTTTTGGGTATTCTTCCGTCTCCATGTCGTCAGTTTTGTGGTTGAATTCACGATTAACTGCATGCTGCCACCCATCGAAATGCCAGACACCAAAAAGTGCTCTGGAGATTAAAAAAAGGACTCTTAAACACGCAGAAAACATTAAAAATCCATTAAGTAACTGCAAAATGTTGTTAAATGCGAATAAAAATTGGAAAAATTAATTCTGTATTTTGCTCTTTTGTGCTGGTTGCCCAAGAAGCTCTTCGTTCTTGCATGAAATTAAAAACGAGTTTTAAATTCCATTCTCCCGGCTTCCATTTTCAATGCATGGGCAACAGTGCAAGGAAAGTCTTTCAAAAGTTTTTTTATATAAAAATTTTGAAGAAATCTTTTTTTAAATATCAACTTTATATGAACTTTCCTTTCAGATACGCCATATGCTCCATTTTAAAAAAAAGCTAATTATCATATATTTTCTTCAAGAATTTGAACCGCATATTTTGCGCCATTTCAGATATATATATATATATATATATATATATATATATATATATATATATATATATATATATATATATATATATATATATATATATATATATATGTATATATATATATATATATATATATATATACACTCATGGACAAAAAAATTAGCGCAACAAGAAATAATTGCGGGATCGTAACGAAACTTGCAATGAAGGTACATGTCGGGGAGATATGCAAATGATTAGAAATGCAGCGTGACTGCGCATTGCGTATAGCCGGTAGAGGGCGTTGAACATCGTACTCTGTGGAGTATAAAACAGGTAACCAAAGCTTGTTTGAGTGTGCTGAATCATTTACAAAGGAAGAGCTGAGATAGACATGCCATTACGCCGTGTTCGAAGACAATATAAGCAGATATCGCAGGTTGAAAGGGGGAGAATCGTCGGGATGATGGAAGCTGGGTGGTCAGCTAGGCGAGTAGCTCGTCAATTAGGCCGCTCTGATTGTGTCGTGAGGAGGTGTTGGGACCAGTGGACCCGAGAGATGTCATGTACACGAAGACCAGGCTCAGGACGCCCTCGACAGACCAGTCGTCGAGAAGACCGCCACATCGTAAGAAACGCACGCGTACAGCCAACTGCTTCATCGGCCGCCATCCAGGCACAGGTAGCACCTTCACTAGGGTCCTCTATGTCTTCTCGAACCATACGAAGGCGCCTGGCTGAAGGACAGTTGGTATCGCGGAGCCCATTATGTGTGCTGCCCTTGACGCCCACCCATCGACGCCTCCGTTTGGAGTTTTACCGCGCACGAGGAAACTGGACTGCAGCGGAATGGAACCAGGTCGTCTTTAGCGACGAATCCAGATTCAATCTCGGCAGTGATGACAATGTGTGTGGAGAGCTCGTGGTGAACGCTTCAATCCTGCCTTTGCTGTACAGCGACACATCGCTCCCACAGCTGGTATGATGGTATGGGGTGCCATTGCCTACAATACACGGTCACCCCTAGTATTGTTCCGTGGCACCATGACAGCCCAGCGGTATGTTCATGAAATCCTGCAACCACATGTGTTGCCACTCATGCAACGGCTACCAGGAGCCATTTTTCAACAAGACAATGCTCGGCCTCATACGGCAAGGGTGTCATAAGACTGTCTCCGCACTGTTACTACCCTTCCTTGGCCTGCCCGATCCCCAGATTTGTCTCCAATCGAGCATATCTGGGATCATTTGGGACGACGAGTTGGGCATCTCACGAGTTTGAACGAACTAGTGGCAAGGTTACAGCAAATATGGAACGAAATGTCTCAAGACATCATACAGAACTTGTATGACTCAATACCCGATCGTATCGCATCGTGCATTCGCGCTAGAGGGGGTCCAACGCAGTATTAACTCCTCCGTTCTTTTGCCTTTTTCTCTGAAATAAATTATCCTTTTTCTTTGATTTTCTTATCATTTACTTATATCAAAGTAGTCATTACGTATGTAAAATTTCATTTCATTTTGACGACTCCTTCTTGGTGCGCTAATTTTTTTGTCCATGAGTGTATATACATACATATATATATATATATATATATATATATATATATATATATATATATATATATATATATATGAACTCCCTTAACGATAATTCTGAGATCGAATTCAGTAGTGGGAGATGATATAAATAGTAGATATAAATACGTTTGCAAACGTTTTAATAGTAACAGGTCCTAAAAGTTTGAAACTGCAATAAAAATTATTCTTTTAAATATTTACACACTAATTTTGATTGTATTTCTCCTACCCAATGCATAATACTATCAATAAATGCTCGACAACATTGTTGTTGTTGCTTATGCCTCCTGGCCGGAAGTATTCCGGACTAGGTCCATTTAGGCTAGAGGGTGAGGGGTGCTCTTCAATTTGTTTTTCTATAAAGGCACCACAGGGGTTGGAGTCCAACTTATCCAGGTGCAACCTCAATTTTGACCTAGCACTCCCAGGGTGCTCGCTCACCTGGGTGTATCGCATCCTCTTCCACCCCCTCTGACTTCATAGAGGAACCTCAAAGAGTCAATTATGCTGTCAATTTGAGTCATTTTTTTTCCTTTTCAAAATGCAAATATTCAATTATTTTGTCAATTTCAAACGTTCTGAATCTGACGAACTTACGCACCAATTTTAGATTTACTATATTTTATATTATTGTTGTTATTATTTCTAATGCCTCCCCGGAAGTGTTCCAGATTAGGCCCACTTTGGCTAGCGGGCTGAGGGGTTGTGGTTCCAGTTTAAAATAGCACCACAAGAGTCCGATTTGGCCAGGTGCCACCTCAGGCAACCCCAGGGGTGACATCTGGGTGTATCGTACCCTCTCCCACACTCTCTGACCTCATAGAGGGACTAACCGGTCTACGGATTTAACGTGCCCATATCTGGCCTAGACACAAATGCATTTCACGGCGATCGTCGGAACTCGATCCAGGCACCCTCAGTACCGAAAGCCGGCGAGCTACCGATAGGCTACCTCGGGCCCCTGACATGATTATTATTGTATAAATAATCAGTTGGTTTATACAGTCGAAATTTAAGCTCAGAGCTTATCAGCTCTTAGTAGATAGCATTTAAATATATTTCAGTCTGTTGCATAAAATCCCAACATAAAATGACGACTTTCCTCCCCCGTCAAAAACAAAGTGGATTTGGATGTACAAGAAAACATATTAATCGTATTTGCATTTTCTCTCATATTTTTTAACTAAAACATAAGATGTTTAGGAATAATTAGTGTGTTGTACTTTCAGTAACTGAAAAAAATAATCCCTAGATAAAATACTTTAACAGGCAGGAACAGATGATGGAGAAGCTTCGGGTTACTTCATGATTTTGAGGCTTCTCTTATACTAGTGGCCTTTAAATTCGTGAAGAGAGCTAAATAAAAAAGGCCAATATTTATTCTATACAGTTAAAAACTAAAATTAAACACATATAAAGCCCTTATTTGTCGCAAATAGGATGCATTGTCTAGTATTTCCCTGAAGTTCTTATCTTGTGGTCCGACGCAAAACAAAGTCATTAACACCTTCCATAATTCGAAAGCATAGAGCAAAAAAAAAACGAACAATGAATAAACAAAACTTGATTTATTAGCCGAAGTTTAACTTCAGCACTAACCTCCATTATTTTTATTATCTATATTGTTTAACGCAAATTTTCTTCTTTCTCCAACCTCCTTTATTAGCCTTGTTGCAAAACTCTACAGAATATTTCTAACCTTTCAGCGAAAATTCAAGCCTTCCGTGACAATAATTAGACGTTTATTTCACCATATAATTTTTCGCTCGGCTAAATTTCGCCTCCTTTTTACGGGATTGGCAAGTGTCCAGTTTTCACAAATAAAGGGACATTTGAGAAAATGCGGAGTTTTCTAACGCAAGCTTACTTTGAAAATGTTTCCGGAAACTAATCAGACAAATTTTCTCACGCTAGATTACGGGGATGTCGTACAGTTTTTCTTTCTTTTTCTGTGAGGTTTTTAAGGTTTAAAATTGGTGTATTATACCAGGTTTAAATGTAAATTATTCGTATGAAACATTTGTATTGTAAATTGTTACAAAGAATTGAATTATTTAAACACAAGGCAAAGTGGCTGTCAATCTACGGCTCCCAGGCCACCCGCCTTGCACGCGAAGATATCACTGGACCGAGCTTAAGGATTTTCACACCATTCTTCTAGGAGACAACATAAAATATACAGGACGAGTATCAAATTTTTTAATTGATTCTAATACATTCTTTACATTAACAGAGTCTGCAGACAGGAAATAAGCGTTCTCTTCTAGGTCTTCCTTTAATAAATTATTCCAAAATTTAATAATGTTAGGTCTTTAAGCTCTTGTTTTGAACGATATTCAGATACTTTTGAACAGTTCTTTGATTTTTTCTCATAGTAACAAAAGTTGTTAAATTGGAAACTCAGTGATGCTTAAGATCTCTGTTTGTTTTCTAATGCTCAAGGATTTCCTTCCATAAGTGAATTTCATATTAGCCCTACTTTAGATTATGGTATCTGTTTATGATCCTAAAAATTTGTGTAATCGTATAAAAATACAATATATTATATATAAACTTTATATAATATATTGTATTATATATTATATCAGATCACCCTACTGTAGCTAGATCCATATACATTCTTCCTCTTTCTAACTTTTATAAAATTACCTAAAATTGCTTAAAATTTACCATGTGTTTTATACAATAGAACGATGATGGTCATAGAAGCACCTTATTGCAATGCGTGGTAAAATACAATATATTATACACAGTCCAGTCATATTAATGTGACCACCGACTACTTTTTACGTCAACGTTAAATAACCAATTGCAGAAGGCACGTGTCATCAGCAATTTTGGTGGATATATAAAGTGTGTTGTATGCATTCGGAAAACACGACGGCGCGAGAGATGGACGGCGCGAGAGATGGCAAAAGTTCGGGCTTATTTCCTAGTTGCCAGTAGACACCATTAGTTGGTCCGGTAAACATCGTTGTTTCGTTATCGCTATTTAAGGAGGAACAGGACCTTGAACCTCGACGAAAAGACTATAAATATGGTCTAATTCTAACCACCAAAACTTAAATTATATTAGAAAAAGAAATTTTCTTTCTTCATACATATAAAGTACATATTTTTAAATATGTTATATATAAAAATAGAAATTGTAAATCTATAAATAACTTTCAAATTAGCAGTTTAGAATTTTATATGTTTAACTGCTAATTTATAATTTGTGTGTTAAAACTACACTCATATGTATATTTCATGGTACTCTACATATTAAAGCCAGAAAAATGTGCAATTTTGGAATACTTTTTGTGGGAATACTTTTGGAATACTTTTGGAATACTTTTTGTGTTTTTTGTGGAAAAATTATGTAAATAATTATGATATTTTTTTAAGGTTTTCAATTTTATGATCAATTTTTAATTTAAATAATTCTGAGCATTGATTATTTTTTGTAAGCATATATCTCAATTTTATGATGCGCGCAGCATTTTACGATTTTTAAGCACTAGTTAATCAAATAAAATGCTAAACTGCCAATTTGAAAATTATCTATAGATTTATAATTTCCATTTTTATATATGACCATATTAAAAGATATGTACTTTATATGCATAAAAAAGAAAACTTCTTTTTACAATATTACTTGAGTTTTTGTGGTTAGAATAAGACCGTATTTATAGTCTTTTCGTCGAGCTTTAAGGTCTTGTGCCCCCCAAACAACGATTCAGCAACCACGACACAGGGAGCATTTAGGACGCGTTTATGGCTCGATGCCGTTCCTGATCAAGAAAAAAATACTGCATTGGGTTTCAAAAGTTAGATTAAGTGGGTCTTACCAAGGAAACCATGTGGTAGTTTTGGCAACCAGTCTACTAGTGGCTCTCCTTGTAACACCTAGTTTCAAGTGTAATTTTCTTATATTTTATTTTTTTCCATGTTTTCATTAACTCGCTTTCTTGTTTGTTTGTTTGTATGTGCGTTTGTCCCGTACAAATCTTGCAATCGATTTTTAACTAACTTCCCGACTAGCTAGACATTTGAAACTTTTAGAATAGCCCAGAACACGATGACAATGCATTTTTTAATACTTTTAGTCAACTTTAAGTAGATTTTGAATTCATTTTCAGTTAATTTTGTTTTGTAGACTGGTGCAGCCATCTATCAGCCGGGACGAGAACGAAAAGTTAAACGCAAGTTAACTTGCAATAAATTTCATTTTCTTTCAAGTTAATGGGATAATTCATCAAAAAAAATTTTTTTAAAGTATTTATTAATACATATAATTGTCAGGTTTATATGATTCAACAGAAAATTTAAAAACATGGCATATAAAAAGTTCTTTTTATTTTGTAATTATTGTACTGTGGGTTCATCTGTTAATTTTTTTTATACACAAGCGTTGTCATGGGTGACTGTGTTCTTTTTCTGATCACTCAGCCTAATAAATAAGTTTGTAATTTTTAAAATTTAGTGTGTGGTATTTTCCCGCAACAAATATTATTTACAGCACAAGTCTTACTACTACATCGTCCTCCGAACATTAGAACATCTGAAAATGTACAACGAGTCCGTGGGTGCGCTATTCGTGAGAAAGTTGCCGCTATTCCCTCAGAGCTAACCAACAGAGTGATAGAAAACTTTAGAGAACGGCTTCAGCAGAGCAACGCAAACACCGGGCGTCACCTGAATGTTGTTATTTTCAAAATATAGCGGGAAAAACTAGATTATAAATACATTTCCAAAATATAAAGCTTTTTTCTGTAAATTGTTTGGTTCGTGTTTTATTACCCTTTGGAATGAGTAAGTCCATTCTGCCTCACCTTGTATTTTCATTAAATCATTGTTGAAAGGATAAAGTTAAATTGTATCTTTTCTCTTGCAGTCCCAAAGACATAATAAAAACCTGTTTCATAGAATGAAATAAATAAATCCAGCTCAAATTATCGATCTGGAAAAAAAAAATAACTAAAAAATTTCGATTTCCTGTACTTAGAAATATTTTGTATCCTACTATCCAAAAAAAGAAAAAAAATGTTGTTAATTCATTTTTCCATGAAACAAATAAACCTATCAGACAATTTTTTTCCTTCTTTTCCGAACAAATGAAAGTTGTACTGTTGGGTAGAGATAAGAGCTGAAAAGCAGTAAAGTGAGAAGTTTTATTGAATGAACTATAATCATAAAAATTAAGAACCATTATGGAATGAAATAAATTTTATCTGCGTGTAATAAAGTCACTTGTTATTAGGGTTAATTTCGATTTTTTAAAGGCCCCTCTACATTTAAAAAAATACAGATTGAAAATATACAGCGAGTATTTTTGAAATTTATTTAGGAGCATAAAATATTACATATAATTAATACATAAAAACATTGGGCATATAAATAGTATATTAAAAATACTCTATAAATTAATCATTTAAAAGTAATAAAGATGCTAATTTTTACAATAGTATATTTTCAATTTACATTGTAATTATGATCGTGTATTCCGATTATATGTGCAAGAGAATTTCTTCGACGTTTTTCCTCAAAGGGATGATTCATAATTTTCTGCATGACCTTTGATAATCCTAAGTCTAAAGAGTTTCGTAACTTCGTTAATAATAAAGCAATGCATAAAATATTCACAAATTCATATACCGAGAGAGTATATCATAATTTTGTTCTTTTGCTAACCAATTTTTCGTTAACTTCGCTTTCCTGTTGCGATTTTCTGGATACCTTTTTTATAAATCTTTGCACAATTACCTCTCGGGGACCTAAAAGAAGGTATAAACGATATGGCGATTAGAAAGTATATTGTAATCACGGAACAAGCTATTTATGGGAGTAAGTGATAGGCCAAACAGATTCTTATGTTCACGTTACACTACATGACATCGGTTGAAGATGTTGACTACGAAAAATTATTTCAACAAACTCTTTACTCGTGAATTAACAGTTGAAGCAAAGTTTGAGAAGAAAAAATAGCACCAGACTTGAGAAATATTTGTAGATAATGCACATTGTGATTCCTTATGTGTATTAACGTTAGATTATTTTGATAAAATGATCTCTAGTTAGAGTATATTTTAATCCAGCTTGTTCCATGATATGTGTATCTTCGTTAATCCATCAGATCGATGGGGCAGAAAATTTGAATTTGTCATAGGGTTGTAGTTCTAATTTTTTACTGCAAAACCTTTGTGAAAACAGTCATTTAATTTGTTCCAAGCAACAGATTTGTTTTTACAACAGGAGATGCTTTGTCGGGACACATGAATTTAGTTCCGTACTCATAAGACTGCTGTAACACATGTTATAATAGAACGTTAATGTATGTCATAATTATCACGGGCATCTTATTTTCAATAAGTTACCCAGGATAAGAAAATTTGAAAAAAAGGAGACGATTAGCAAAAATTTCTGAGCAACATTTGACTAAAATGGTATTTTTTTGTATTTTATCAAACTTTTATAATGTTCAGACGAAATAACATAGGTCGTTTGTTTTAAATTTGTTTCTCTACCTTCTATAGGCGGGAAGAAGCATCTTTTGTTTGCACCAAAGCAATATTATTTCCTTCTATGAGGTCAGAGAGGGTGGGAGAAGGTACGATCCCGCCGATGTCGTCCCTAGGGGGCTGCTCAGTCAAAATGGAGGTGACACCAGGGAGTGCTGTTGGTTCACCTATACGGTGACCCCATTGAAAGCAACCAACGATTCTCTCGGTTAAGTGCGGATATCTGAAAAGACAAATGGTCCATTGATGCATTGGCTAACAAGCTATATCATTTTCAGAATAACCTTTTTAGTTCGTTAAAATGTTCGCACTGATACGAGGCTACAGACCATGAAGAAGACGGAGAAATGTTAGGTTTGTTTTAAAATGGTAAATCAACAGAAAAAGTTTCAACAAAGGTCTTCTTTGACGCATGCTACGGAAAGTAATTTTGAATAGTCAATTTTGATTTCTGAGCTAGCAACAGTACGAATGGTCATGGCAGGGGGAACGAGAAGACTGTTTCAGTATAAAATAGTTTGTAAACAATGCCAAATTTATCGTATGTGATAATATTTGGAATAATTTACATCAAGGCAACTGATACGATGTTCCAAAGTGTGCGCATGGGCGATGCCTTATTCATCTGCCAGGTAGTGACCGTAAACTGTATTGGACAGTTTAAAAGCATGCTTCCAAAATTGAAGGATGGAATACTAAACGGTACATTTAAATACTGAACGTAAGCTCATTGATGAAGTGTACAAATTCCAAGGATTGTTTATAGTTTTGTATTAAATTTTCTATTTTATAATATTATTACACTAATAAAATAATTATATTGTTAATTTTACAGTCATATAATTAAACTTGGTGTCCTTATATAATTTAATTATTACGAGAACATCTGCTTTCAATAACTTTGATAACGATAAGGGTAAATCTAGACCAAAAATGATTAAAAAAGAAAGCCATTTCGATATTTAAATATGAAATTTTAGATCTCATAAATACCTTAGAATAATGTTGCTGTACATTGCTACATATTTTTATGTTTCAATATTTTAATGTTATTATAAATAAGTTAATCAGCTTATATCTCAGTTTAATGTCTATTGTCTCCAAACAGCTCATTTTGAATTTCTCTATCACATGCTCCTTTCTCCATCTTATATTTCCTTCTGAATGGCAACAGATACGATCTGTTTGCCAGGCAGCCCTTAGTTCAGTTGCTAGGTAACAGACAACGCGTCACGGATGACATCATAAATTCGTAAAGAGCTTCGGAAACCACTTTTAACCTACTGCAAGACCGTAAGTAGTTAATCTGGGTAAAAGGAGAGCTAATGTATATTTCATGAGTGAAAAATGTCTTGTAAGATAAAAGATTACGTGCTTATAATTTTTAACATTAACAGTTATTATCCTGGTTATTTTTTTGGAATCTGTTTTATATTCTTTCAAAATATTTTGATGAATTGTTATCGCACAGACCTTGAGGAATTCCACTTGAATTTTTAGTCAGATTTTTTTAAGGTAGGTACTACGCTTTTTCTTTAAAATAGGGAATTTGTTTTAGTTTTCTTAGATAAAGTAGAGAACGATGCCATTAGCATACAATTCTATTTGATACGTATTGTAACCACGTAATGAAATTTTGAAAAATAGGTAATCTTATTCGAATTATAGCATATTAATTTTTATTTCTAGGAATTTTTTTGCTCTAAAATTATTTCTTTAGAAAAATGGGTACTTTCCCATTATACCGACCCATCGCCAACCTCTTGGCGCAGAAAAGCCGGTTAATTTCCTATTCCCCTGACCTGTCACAAACGCAGGCGTGTCTTTGCTAGACCTGGGATTAATCTCTGGAACATCTACTTTTTGAAATGGCGCTGTCTAAAGTGAAAACGTTATGGTGAAAATGAATAAAACTAAAGTAAATGCGTTGTGAAATGTAAATAATGCGTTGTGAAATGTAAAATATAAATAACTCTATTTATGTTTTCACATTTAATCCTGGTACTATTATCTACACAGATGGCAGAAGAGGGTACAGAAAAAAGATCTCGATGTTCGCGGGGTACATACTTTTGACTGTTAATCGTAAATACAAATTTGTAGATCTCCAAACTAGCCTCCATACCAAAACCATCGAAAGTATGTGGGGTTCATGTAAGTGGGGAAACAAACAACAACGGGTAACGAACAGATAGATCACATTTAGAGTCGCACCACGCAGAGTTCATGTGTGAATGAAGTTCTTTTTGATGCAATGTTGAAAGGAATTTTGAAACTTATGCCACCGAAAATAAAAATGTAGTTATCGATATTTATAAATTTGTTGTAAAATAAATACGTGATGTGATAAAAATGTGTTATTATCTTTAATTAATTTAGTATCTTTAATTTGCGACTTTGTGGTATTATAATTGGCAACCTCTCGCGTGACGTTGGCGATGGGTCGGCATAATGGGAAAGTACCGATGTAACTAATCCTGATGCCAAGGAACTTGCATCGAGGATAAATCAAGATGTTTTAACGGGATGGATGCATGTTGATGATAATGTGCCTACAGTTCCTCCACTGATTCTGAAATTGCAGATATGCTTAAAAGTCCGGAGAGAAATGCCTGTACAGGTAGTTATGAAGAAGAAAGCAGTGGCGAAAATGAGGAAAATATGAGCGAAATAATCGCTAGTGACAGGTTAATTACGTTGACAACTGAAGTACTAGCTGCTCTAGTGTAGCCAGTAGTTCTACACTAGAGCTGTTTTGTAAGTTTTGCAAGTGAACAAAAATCATGAATGTTTACTTGGTAAATGATAAACTTATAGAATGACCCAAGAATATGAAGCAACAGATACTGCACGATATGTTCAAGAAATTAGCTAGAAATCAGAAAGAAGCAGCAGTGTTGTCCACACTTGATAATCAACTGCCATCAACTACACGTCAATCAGATATTCTTTCACCTCCATCAACGTTTCCTACACAAGTTGAAGCTGCTGCTGTTTAGAATGCTGTTACAGTCAGCCATGAAGATGGTCATCCTGATAGCCCATTTGCTTAGCTTCTTTTCGAGGGTACAGTAATTATTAAAAATCTGAGAATTATTTTATTAAGTTGGAACAATAATCTGTAGAACCATATTGTTCAGTTGAACTAAAATTCCTTAGAACGATTTTATTTAGTTGGTGAACATTAAAGTTACATTTGCTTTTCCTTTAGTGTTTAATTTCCTTTCTTTTCGGGACTGTGCCTGTAATCCTTTTCTGTTAAGTATATACAGCATATATAACCATCAAAAATACAGAATTTTTGATAATTTTAAATGTCAAAATTATAAAACAATATATTCGTCATTTGCAAAATAACACTCTTACTTAATCTTAAGAGAACAAATAAAAGTACGCATTCAACATATATGTTACGAATGTAAGGCATTCAACTTCTACCACTTACGACCGAAGCGTTACCGAAATGAGTTCAAATTTTGTAATAATTAATAACCCCCTATGGCAAGAAAATTAAGGATATTCCTGCCAGAATACCAAAATTCAACTACTTATCACGTAATTTGGTGTCTTAGTGAAATCTTAAAGCTTAGAAAAATGGTTTCCAAGTTTGGCGAATATCCCATGGGACTGTTCAGTTCAGGTCCTTGACGTTTTCCCTATATTATGTAAACTCTTATGGCTTGTTCACATAAAATCCGTCAGCGTCAGCGTTAAAGATTCCGTTGGCGCTGATTTCTTAAATGGATCAATGACTGTTATATTATTGGTTAAAAGTTTTAACGCTGATACTGACGGATTCCATGTGAACAGGCCCTTTGACAATATTTACGATCCGTTTACTTCGAAAAATTTACCTTTGTTGCCAGATTATAGTTAATAAACCACTGTGTTATGAGTTGATTTAAAATGTTGGTCACTTTCTTAGTTATACATGATATGGAATATATGCCATGAAAATTTTCTTTAATGTGTAATAAGACAAATAATACTTCCAGAGACCCTTCTGATACAAGAAATGATGAAACATTTTAATTCAATTTCTAGTTCATTTGTTAAATTAACGTCACAAAGTAACTTGAGGCATTTCTTGACTCACAGACTGTTTGAAAAGGAAATACTGTCTTTTGGATTTTCGCTTGTGGTATTTATTTTTTATTTGTCAGATTAATTCCGCTGTTACAAAATACTCTCCTACAAAACTGGCTCGCACCATTCTATTCTATTCACCTTTTGTTTCCTTCTGAATGGCAACAGATTCAATCTGTTTGCGCGGCATCACAGCCGTGGGTAACCAGGCAACGGGCAACGCGTCAGCGATGACATCACAGAACGTGAAAGGCTTCAAAAACCACAGTTAGATGCTGTGGGAATTAAAGCAGTTAATAAGGGAAAAGGAAACAGTGATACATATTTTGATGGTAAATCTGAACGTGCTTGGAATAGGACATTCTAAATTTCCCAAAGTTATGTGTCATTTATCATTCTCGAATATTTCTCAAAGCTTTGCGTTTCTTACTTTTGTTCTTCACAGGGTAATCATTTTTCTATCGTTAGAAAAAAAAGACATTGAAAATATGTAACGAAATTTTCTGGAAATACAGACTATTATGTTTTTGATACCTACCTTTTTTTCTAATAATTACTGGCAGCTTTATTTTTTATGTCATTATTTAAATTTAATTTCTTTATAAGAGATGTAGTTAGATAGTTAGAAGTAGAATGAGACGCTTGAGAGATGACGTTTTCTGAGAGTATGTAAAACATTTTGCTAGCTCTGAATGGCAACTACTAGAGCTTTCAGTTTTGGGCATTGTGGAATGGTTGGAAGATCGTTCTTAGATTTTGTAAATATAAAACGCGCATAAAGTTTATGAAGAGACAGATGTGGGTTACACTTCTTGTCAAATCTAACATATGGTTACCCGGACGGGATCATTCTTTCAGTGTACACTATTATTTCGGAATGCTTAACTATTTCGAAATTATTCTCTTTATCAAAAATGAATAAAGAAAGAATTAAGAGCAACCCATATTTAGCCAACTTCACTAATTCTTCCTCGAAAGCTAATATGTTTTCAGACGAATCCATCTACTTTCTATTCAGTTACAGCAAATGCAAAATGGTTGTTTTATCTACTTTCTATTCAGTTACAGCAAATGCAAAATGGTTGTTAAATAGGTTTTGCAAGATAACATATTTAAATTCTGAAAGTTTCTCGTGCAGGGAAAAGTTAACCCTATCCGTTAGATCATCGCCTAGCTCAAAGGTATCATAGTATCGTAGAGAATTACTCGTATTATAATTATTTTACTTGAAAATTTAGACATAACGAATTATTTATTTTTGGCATTACAGCCGTCTCTAAAAGAAGAATAATTAAGTACAAAAAAATCAATCCTTGTGCTTGAAGAAGGTTTTAGATTCCTCTTAGAGAAAGAAAAAAGAATGTTTGCCGCAAGTTAATGACATTACGCCAGCACTAGATGTGACGTTACTACAAGTAAATACGTTGAACAATTCAAAGCGATGAGATGTATATATTTACATGCAAACACGCAAGTTTTTTTATGCTTCGGTTTTAAAAGCATGTTATTTCTTTTTCGGCAGATAAATGCAATCTCGGTAAAACACAATACGGCTATTTTTCGATGCTACATAAGCAGTGTTGTAACCTTCAATGTTTAGAAATTATTTCAAGTTTTCGTGCATTACGGGGATTCTAGGAATCTTAATATGAGAGAGAAAATAACATAAATATCAAAGTTTACTGTAAAATAAGCTTCTACATATTTAAAAATATCTGGGATGTTTTATTACACATGAGGAAAAATTTTAGAAAAAAGTAAGATATTACATTACATCTTTTCTATACAGATTCAGTGTTTAACCTCTTTGATCTGAAT